>ML778331.1:502670-515849 GCA_009831015.1 Picea engelmannii
ATTATTGTGGGTAGACCTTCCTCCGTCATATGGAGTTGTGATGGGAAGAGATTGGTCATCCATGATTGGGGGATATATAATGAACGATGGAATTTTCATGATTTTTCCAGGCAAAGAAGGAGCAATGATTAAGGTGCTCAGTGAACCCAAGAAACCCTTCTCTTTCAAAAAGAAATATAATCAGTTAATGGAAGATTATATAGACACTGAGATTGGAAATTATGCTATCCTAGACATGGAACATAGTGAAATCCTAGAGAAAGTGAAAGACATGGATAATCAAGAGTATATGTTTGAATGTTATTGTAGGATGTCATTCGATGGAGCTTGTTCAAGCTTTAGAAGTGGAGTTGGAATTGTCCTTATAAGTCCAGAAAATATTATGCATCCACATGCAGCCAGACTTGAATTTGCATGTACTAATAATGAGGCAGAATATGAAGCTTTGATTTAGGGGATGATTCTTGCACAATAAATGAATATAGAAAATCTAATTGTGACTGGTGAATCTGAGTTGGTGATTAATCAGGTCACCCAAAAGTATAAAATCAAGAAGGAAAGACTCAAGTTATATTTCAAAAGAGTTAACGAATTGATGGAATATTTCAGTTCTTTCAACATTTCCTTCATTCCAAGGGACAAGAATCAGAAGGAATATTCATTGGCCTTGGCATCCTCTTTGTCAAATCCATATGATATACAAAGAAAAACATATTTTCAAGTAGAAATAACATTCCGACGTTTTGTACACTATAACATGAATATTTGCAAGTGTTTGAGAATGATGAATAGTTGGAAAACAAATTTTTGAACGATGATGATGATGAAGACAATCACATGCTTGTTGTCCCTAAAGATTGCATACAATCTGAGTCTCTTTTTATGAAAGATGATCATGCTAAGAGGCTCCTGGAATAAATTTTACTTCGAAAGGTGCAAGAAACAAGAAAGGTCAATATTGGAATGGACAGTTCCCAAAAATATGTCAACTTGGGAGTTGATTATACAATTGAAGATGTTGTTCAATATGTTGCATTGTTTAAAGAATATCTTGATGTTTTCACATGGACTTATAATGATTTGAAATATTATGATAAAACTATATTCCAACACATCATTCCTTTGAGAGAAGAAGCAAAGCCTATCAAGCAAAAAATAAGGACGATGAACCCCAAATTGAAACCTCTAGGAAATATTGAATCGGAAAAGTTAAAGAAGGCTGGAATAATATATCCCATTAGACATTTTGAATGGATTTCAAATCATGTGATATTAAGAAATAAGATCGGGGCAATCCGGATGTGTTTAGATTTCAGGGATCTTAACAAATCAAGCGTAAAGGATAACTATCATTTACCTAACATGGAGTTTCTTATCCAACAAGTAACGAGATCAGCCTGCATGTTCATGTTGGATAGTTTTTCTGGATATAATGAAGTCTTGGTTCCTAAAGAAGACAGAGAAAAGACAAAATTCATAACACCATGGCAGACATATGCATATGCTAGGATTCCCTTTGGTTTGAATAATACAAGAGCCACATTTCAGTGGGCCATGGATCATGCATTTAGTGGGTTGATAGGAAAATTCATGGCTGACTATCAAGATGAATTGACAGTGCATTCAAAAAAAGGGGTGATCATATCCATAACTTGAGAAACGTTTTTGATAGATGTTGATTATATGGTGTCTCTCTAAATCCAAATAAATTCTCATTCATTGTAATGCAAGGAAAACTATTGGGTCATATTGTGTGCAAGGAAGGGATTTATATAGATCTAGAAAGAGTTAAAGCAATAAATGAACTCAACCCCATATAATCTAAGAAAGGATTTCAATCATTTTTTGGAAAGATCAATTTTGTGTGAAGGTTTGTTCTTGACTATGTAAGTATTTTGAAGCCAATCAATTTAATGTTGAAAAATGAGAAGAGGTTTGAATGTACATCGGATACCCAAGAAGCTTTCAATAATATCAAAAGAGCAATCACGATAGCTCCAGTACTCATTATTCCAAATTTTCAAAGGGATTTATCATCTACTCGTTCACTATAGAAGCAGATGTTGCATATGTTCTTACTCGAAGGAATACCAAGGGTGAAGAACTCCCAATCAGTTTCATGAGAAAAACCATTCATGAATATGAATTAAGGTATTCCGAGTTGGAAAAGAAAGCCCTGGCTCTTGTGAAAGAAGTGGTGCACTTTCATACATACTAAATTCCCATGTCATTACTTATGTTCCATCATCACTAGTGAAGATGCTTTTGAATCAACAATTAAGAGAAGGAAAATGGGCTAACTAGCTGGAAAATATCCAAGAATACGATATTGAAATTAAACCTTTAAAGGTTTTCAAAGGACAAGGTTTATGTAATATCATCGCAAATAGTGATTTTGTGTATGGAATGATTTCAATTTCAGTAGGAGAACCATTGGCTAATTCATAATGGTATAGAGACATTGTATTCTACTTAAGGTCCAGGCAGTTTCCAGTCACCATGAACCTTAAAGAGCGAAGAACATCGAAGATGAAGGAAAAACAATATGTGCTAATTTTTGATATATTGTTCAGAAAGAACTATGATGGTATATTACTGAGATGTGTTGATGAAAACAAGGCCCAAGAACTAATGAGAGAATTACATGAAGGAATATGTGGTGGAAATTTTTCACCTACTGCAACCTCCCACAAGATAATAAGAGCTTGATTTTACTGGCCACCAATTTTCAAAGACTCATATGACATAATAAGGAAGTGTGTATCATGCCAGTACTTTTCAGGGAAAATGAAGAAATCTGCGATGTTGTTACAACCCATAAATGTAGAACAACCATTCTCTCAATGGGGACTTGATGTCGTCGGGCCAATAAATCCAAAGTCAAGTAAGGGACACATGTATATTCTGACCGCTACTGATTATTTTACAAAGTGGCCAAAGGAATTTTCATTAAAAAGGGTTGATTCTGAAGAGTTAATTAAGTTCCTCAAAGATAATATTTTTTCAATATTCGGTGTCCCAGATAAATTTATCACTGATAATTGTTTAGTTTTCATTGGTTCAAAGTTTACATAGTTTTGTGGAGAATATAGAATTATTATGGGGAAATCATCAAATTATTATCCACAAGGAAATGGTCTTGCAAAATCCAGAAATAAGACACTCATCCAGATATTGAAGATTTTTTTTGACAAGAACCAAAGGAATTGGCATTTGAAGCTGACTGATTCGTTGTGGGAAAGAAAAAGAATTGCAAAGGACAGCATTGGGATGTCCCTGAATACATTTTTTTATGAGAAAGAAGCGAAAATTCCAATTAGCCTCAAACTCAATGCCTTGACTCTTGTGGTTAATACAGAATATGAAAAAGACAGTTCACCTATTCAAAGGAGGATCAACCAATTGTTGAAATTGGAGGAAGAATGAAACAAATCCCTGAATCGAACTTCTAAGAGACAACAAAGTATCAAAAGATATTTTGATCAGAGTGCAACTGTAAATAATTTCCAAAAGGGATAATTGGTGTTACTCTGGAACAAGGGCAAGGAGAAACCATCGATGCATACAAAGTTTGAAGCACTCTGGATTGGACCATATATCATCGAAAATATCATGGATTTCAATTCCTATATACTCCAAGACATGAAGGCTAAAATATTAATGTTGCCTATCAACATGAAACATTTGAAAGGTTTCTTCACCTAAAACTTTCTCCTTTTCCTTGTACATAAATTTATTTTCCAGTTTGTATATTCTTACCTTTGACTCCATAGCCCAATGGACGAAAGCGCCTGGTCATAAAGATTCTGGATTATTGAAAACCCATAGGGGGTTATCATCCCATATTTGGAGCCAATTGTTGAGATCAATTCCCGCTTCTGAAATTTCCCTCCCCT
This sequence comes from Picea engelmannii, assembly GCA_009831015.1. Taxonomy (NCBI): domain Eukaryota; kingdom Viridiplantae; phylum Streptophyta; class Pinopsida; order Pinales; family Pinaceae; genus Picea; species Picea engelmannii. Next base: position 506,567 of record ML778331.1, read on the forward strand.
TTTCTATTTTCCCAACTTATTTTTCCATTTCTTTCCCTCTTCTATACCTACCCTCATTCCCCTTTTATTTTATCCCTTCTCTTTTCCCTTTCTAGTTACTATACTTAGTCATTTCTAAAAAATGGTGGGTTTGTGGGTAAGCAGGTAAGTGGATCCGCACCTCCATCCATATTCCCATATTATGATTCCAACCGACCGTCATGTTATTATGTACTTAACCATTTTTTGTAACCACGGGATTGCAGGTTCAAGATTTCATATTCCAAGTTACGCGATATCCATTTTGCACCCAAAGATCCATGATCTACATTATGAACATCATACTTGTCGTGGGTGTCGAGCTCCTAAATATCTCATTTCTCATGTATTGATTCTGACTGACTGCAATGCAACACTTAACCTAATTTCAATCATTTGCAACTGTGGGTTCCCAGGTTCACAAAAGTTCCCAAATCCTAATCGATCTCGTCTGTCCCCGCCATATTTTTGCTTTTCCCAATACACATTTAAGTATGGTTTAATGCTAATAATTGATCGTGTAGGTTCCGTAAATATCATCATTAATAAGCGAAAGGCTCGACAATATTTTCCATTAAATTGCATTAAAACATGATTTGTCAAGGCTTATATTATTGTTATCTCCCCGAGATGATTCATTACGAATTATTATCTAGTTTAAAGAATACTCTCGTCAACTTGTGGTAGAAGAAACTCGACAAAATTTATGTGGTGATACTTTGAATATTTTTGGGCGTGAAGACCAAAACTTCCAGTGGTCCAGAGCGTATTATTACTATTCATCTCCCTCTACTAAAAAATAAGTGATTTGGACATCTGAAATTTCTCACACGAAGTGTGTCCCTGAGGTTTCCGACTACAAGGAACTGGTTGCATGGTGCGTTGAGAAATACGTATCGAGTTAACGAATAATACAACTCCAGGATCGTTCCCCCATCTCTCTTTCACCGCAAATATTTTGTAAGATGTTGAAGCTCCCTAAGCAGACACTTACCTTCAAAGGAGAGGATTGCATGGATTTCCTAAAAAGGAATGAAAACAACCTGAACCTTTTTCTTGAGTTCTTGGAGAATCTCGCGGCTATCCTAGAAGACATTACCAAGATTCGGGTCGAGTCATTTAAAAACCCCTTTCGGGAAATTGCTTGGTTGTTTACCAGGATGACAGGCCAAGAAAGTACTGCCACCATTTCCTGAATAATTCTTTATATTTTATATTTTAAAGTTAAAGAGAAATCTATTTTCGGTTGGGGAAAAATGATTTCCATTGAAATCTCCTCCCAGTTGTCACAGTACAAAAAAGACAAGAAATTCTTCATGGCTTCTTATTTGGTGTTTGCGATAGCATATTGCTGTCAATTTCCAAATTTGTCTATCTGTAAGAGGGTGAACTATGAACTTGATCTAGTTACCTTCTGGTACCAAACATTGTGGAGACACAAGGATTCTTTGCATTTTTACGAAGTTTACAATGATTTTGTTTCAGTTTTCAAAGGACCAATGTTTGGTAAAGATACCCCAGAATATTCGACCAGGAAAATAAATTCTTGGATAAAAAGGGGACGTTAGAGTAGATGGAAAATCATAATGTTATCAGGATTTTCGGCTCCAAGAAAAATATCTCTTTTCTTCCATGCCATGTATCTGATAAAATGTTTATCACGGAAGTAGAAAGGCAGTATAATTTATGGCTGCACTGTCAGATACCCACTAAGGAAAACATAATTTATTTATTTTCGTCGAATTCTCGAGGATCATAATCCCCGAAAATACCTACGGGGGGTATTAGCATAGACTATTTCCTTCCTTGTCCATCTCCATGTGATCGTGGGTCGCGACCACAGGTCGAACAAGTATGGCATTCTTTTTCTCTTCACGACTCAACACTACCAGAGCGTCGAGTCTTTCGAGTCTGCAAACCCCGACACGGCGAAATGCCGAACCCCGACAGGGCTAGCAAGTGGTAGGTTTCCCCCTTGGGGTCTTGTCCACATGACCCTGTCCCGTGTCTACGTGCTTAAGCCAGCCAAGCGCTTATCAAATTTTTGTGACTCACAACCTCGCAGGTTGAAGCGTCGAGCTCTTGTGCTCTTCTTCTCCGAAATCCCGAGACATGAAAGTCATCAATGGTTGACTTCCTCTTCGCACTTCTCGCAACTCGCAACCTCGCGAGTGGGAGCGTTGAGCCTTCGTGCTCTTCTTCTCCGAAATCCCAAGACGTGAGAAGTCAACAAATTGTTAACTCCTTTCCGGGCGACGCATGCCCACCTGTCAATCATGTGGGCCCCACCTTGAAGTTTTTCCATGTGTTCTCTCATGCTCGGCTCTCGGCACTTCGCTACTCATGAAGTCAAAAATGGCTCCTTTCAACCTATGAACCCTCAAATGCGTGATAGGTGATGGGGTTCCTGATCCAACGGTCCTCCCGTTCTCTGGATCCAACAGTTGTCTCCTCTCCTTGCGACTTCGCCACTCGCGACTTGGAGCACCCAACCTTTGGGCTCTTACCTTGCGAACCTCCGAGTTCGCAAGATCCCTTGATCTCTGCCACCTGTCCTCCTTAGATGGACAATCCTGATCCTTTCACGACTTTGCCACTCGTGAGGTCAAGAGACTTCCTTCTCTAACTTTCGATGTCTAAATCCCTAATAGAAAGCATCTCACGACATGTTTCCTCCTTCCAACGGATAGCTCAGATTCTTTCGCAACTTTTCCACTCGCAAAGTCTAGTCGCTCACCTCTGTGAGTCCTGATGCCCGAGTCTCCGAAGCGGATGATCTCGCAACACGTGTCCTCCCATAGACGGACGACTTCGATCCTTTCGCAAATTCATAACTTCTGATGTTGAGTGTCCAGACCTTCGTCCTCTGGACTCCCAAACTACCGAACGTCGATATCCCGATACAACCCCTTCGGTACTTTCGCTTTGCTACTCTTCACATGAGGTTTTAAACCTCGTGCAACTCTCAACAGATCCAACGACTGCCAGGTTTTCTAACTAAGATCTAATGGATCAGATCTGTCCCATGATGTGCACTCTCCCATTGCTCCCTGGACGTGGACAAACCAATGGTCCAGATGCTCCCACAGACCTTGGGGATCTACGGTCCCGATTTCTTCGCTACTCACGAAGATAAAGAAAAAAGGGGTTAAGGCATTTAGCACCCTCGTGTATTCCTCCAATCTAATGGTTGTGAATGACTCAGATCTTCCAATAGGATCTCATCCATCGATCGACACTTATCCCTACGCTGCCATTTCGGGACTTCAAGAGGATCATTCTTCCTCATACCGGGTTGCTAAGGCTTATTCTTTCGAATCCTTTTCCAGGTTCTTGGTGAGCTTTCTCAGAAGGGTGTCTCTATGGGGAGATCTATCCAGGGTATTACCTGAGACGGATAAGGGTATAGATTTCCCAAGAACAGACTTGAAGTCTGAATTAATCCAATATGCATATAAATAGTGATTTAGAAAACATAATCCATACGTAGTCTTTCCATTATAAGCATGCAACCACCATTTCTAAATCAGAACACTACACAGGCAATCTTATACTCAAACCATTCATAAAACTGCATAGACTATGAGCATACATGTTAGCATGTAAATTTCAAGATGAAAGATGTAAAACACTTATCAGAAATAAAACCAAATGTAATTGCGACTGCTGAGAGGGGTGCTCATTTCCACCCAATCGTAGGTTCAGTGACTCCCAACGGATTTACCACTAGCCACCCCCAAGCTGAGACCACTATGTTGCGAGACTGCATATCTGTTTTTCCAGTGACCGAGAACGAAGGTTACTCTCCTTCTTCTCTGCTATCACTTACTCTGTATTTTCCAGAGTTCTCCTCTTTCCCTCACATCTGCCCCCTTCTCGCTTCTCCCTCATTCCTTTTTCCTCTTGCGAGGTTGTGTGTGGTGTGATTTTCCTTGCACTGGTCAGGCCCGACAGCTCTACGGATGGGCGGTTCACCCCCCCCCCATCCCTCATTACTCATGAGGAGCCCTTTACCTACCAATCCTGGCGAGTCATTTAATTCTGGGCCAGCAAGCCACTCTTGGTTCTCCGGACCAGTGAAGTCCAAATACGGTTTTGGTTTCGGTGGAAGTTAATGCCACCTTTCCAGGTGCCTTCCACCACCTTTCTTCAGCCATCGTGGTCTCTTTTCAGCATATCCCCTCTCAGCAGTCCTGCAATATATATATATATATATGGGTAGATATATAGATATATTCATAATATTATTCACATTCATTGACCTTTTTCACAAGGTCCATTCACATCACACATTCACATTTTTTAGTTTGCCACAGTTCTTGGCCAGTATAGTTATTTTTACAAACTAGGGGAAACAGGGTGTTACAATTCCCTCCCCCTTAAAGGAACATCATCCTCAATGTTCTTATCTATCAACATGACATGCATGTATAGAAGTAAACAAAATCGGATATGCCTACCTCATGACATCCTCCATTTCCCATGTAGCCTCATCTAGGCCAAAATGTCTCCACTGCACCTTGACCTATGCAATGGTTCAGTTCCAAAGTGGGGTTTCCTTTCTGTCCAGTATGCACTGAGGTTCTGGTAGAAATTCTCCCTCCGGTTCCACCTGGATCATAGACCAGTCAATTATATGATTAGCATCGTGTACATATTTCTTCAATAATGAAACATGGAAAACATTATGTGCTTTTACTGTGGGAGGAAGTGCTAGCCCATAGGCTACAAGTCCCACTCTATCTATAACCTCAAAGGGTCCACAGTACCGAGGTGCCAACTTGGCACAAGATCCCATTTTCAGGGAACTCTTTCTGGGCCTAACTCTGATATATACATGGTCTCCCATCTTGAACTCTCTTGGAGTTCTCCTTTGGTCTGCATAAATTTTATGTCGGTTCTAAGCGACCTTCAGGTTTTGTTTTATCTGAGCCGCCTGTTGTTCCATTTATTTCAACATGTCAGGTCTAAAAGAAATAATGTTTACGAGATTACTCCAGCTGACTGGAGTGTTACAGGGTCTACCATAGAGGACTTCGAAGGGATTCATATTTAAGGATGCTTGGTAGCCGTTGTTGTAGGCGAATTCTACCAGTGGCAGGTAGTCTTCCCACTTCTTGGGTTGATGCATTATATGCATCCTTAACATATCTTCTAGTATTTGATTCACTCTTTTTGTCTGTCCATCGGTTTGAGGGTGATAGGCAGTGCTAAACAACAACTTGGTCTCTAATCCAACCATCAGTGATTTCCAAAAATTGGAAGTAAATTTCGTGTCTCTGTCAGACACGATCTCTTTCGGCATACCATGCAGTCTGAATATCTCTTTCAGGAATACCTGGGTGATATCGATTGCCTTGTAGGTCGACTTGACAAGGATGAAATGAGAAGACTTGCTCAACTTATCCACCACCACCATATTAGTGTCATTCTGTTTGGTTGAGGTTGGTAATCCAGTGATGAAATCCATGGAGATGGTTTCCCATTTCCATTCTGGGATTGGTAAAGGTTGCAATAATCCTGCTGGGTGTCGATGTTCTACTTTAACCTGTTGGCATTCTATGCATTTGGCTAGATACTCAGCTATGTCTTTCTTCAATCCAGACCAATAAAATTGTTTCCTGGTGGCAGTGATCATTTTTTGGTATACTGGATGACCCGAGGAGGGTCTTTTATGTAGTTCATCCATAATAAACCTCTTCAAGTTTTCACAATCTGGAATATAAAATCTTCTTCTATAAGTGAGCAGACCTCCTTCGGTCTCCTGGTAGTCTTCATATTTTACTCCAACGGGTTCTTGTTGTAGGTACATGGTCACGGTCCGGATGAAGGGATCTGTTTCTTGTGCATTTCTGATTCTTTCCTTGACATCTGTCTCGCAGGTGCTCACCACTGCCAGGTGAATTGTTTTCATACTTCTGCTAAGGGAATCGACCACCCTATTTTCCTTTCCTTTAATTTGTTTGATTTCGAAATCAAACTTGCTAAGGAGGGCCATCCACCTAGCTTGTCTAGCATTGAGCTTTGGTTGATCAAACAGGTATTGTAATCCACATTGATCTGTCATAAGTACAAATTTTCTTCCCAGGAGGTAATGCCTCCACATTTTCAAGGCATGCACTATGGCAATGAGTTCTAGATCATGGGTCACATAGTTGACTTCATGCTCGTTCAATTTTAGGGATTCATAGCAGATCACACTTCCTTTCTGCATAATAAATCCTCCGAGCCCTTCCTTACAGGCATCTGTGCACACGAGGAAGTTAGCTTTTGGATCAACAATCTTCAACATGGGTGCATGGGTCAGTAGATGTTTCAGGGTTTGAAATATTTCTTCACATTTTTGTGTCCACAGGAATTTTGCCCCCTTCTTCTGGAGGGCAGTCATTGGACAACCAATCTTGGATAATCCTTTTATAAATCTCCTATAGTATCTTGCTAATCCCATAAAGGATCTGATGTATGAAACATATTTTGGGGTAGGCCATTCCATGATAGACCTGATTTTATCAGGGTCTACCGCTACTCCTTCTTCGGAGAGAACATGGCCTAAGTAATGTATTTCCTTCTGGAAGAATTCACATTTGCTGAATTTGGCATGGAGCTGATGTTCTCTTAGCACTTGCAGCACAATTCTAAGATGCTCCTCATGCTCTTTTCTGTTCTTGGAGTAAATTAATATATCGTCAATAAAAACAAGCAAAAAATTGTCTAGGAACTTGCTGAGTACATTGTTCATCAAGCAAATAAAAGTGGTAGGAGCATTGGTAAACCCAAACGACACTACCAGGAACTCATAGTGACCATACCTCATCTGGAAGGAAATTATGGATGTCTTCACCCTTGATTCGGACTTGATGGTATCCTGACCTCAATTCAACCTTTGAGAAAATAGACACACCCCCCAATTGATCGAACAGGTCATCGATCTTGGGCAAGGGGTACTTGTTCTTTATGGTTACCTTATTGAGTTGCCTATAATCTATACACAGTCTAAGGGTGTCATCCTTCTTTTTCACGAACAAGACTGGTGCTCCCCATGGAGACACGTTGGGCTGGATATAGCCCTTATCCATAATTTGTTTTAATTGCAACTTGAGTTCAACTAACTTGGGTGTGCTCATCCGATAGGGTGTCCTAGACACCGACACCACTCCCGGTGCAAGTTCTATCGAGAAGTCTATGTCCCTTCTCAGAGGTAGACCTGGTACCTCTTCCAGAAACACATCTCTGTATTCTCTCAGGATAGGGTGATCATCAGGGCTTGGTTTGTCATCTTTGATTGTTTTCAACACCTATATTGCATATAGGGTACATCCCTTTCGGCAATACTTTCTCATTTGCAGAGCTGATATTTGTCTCACCGAGACAGGTTTTCGGATCCCTTGAAGGGTTATCCTCTTCCCTTCCTTACTTACACATTCTAAGGTCTTATGGTAACATTCCAATCTGGCTTTATGGGCAGCTAGCCAATCCATACCAATCAACATATCATATGATCCCTGGGGTAATCTGTTAAGGGTTTCTTGGGTGGGGAATTCACCCAACATTAATTGGTAGGTTGGTATGACTTATGCTATCCTTCTTCTGGTGTCAGTGGATAACTATACCAACCATGGCTTGGTATGTTTTTGTGGTTGTAGTTTACACTTATCAACAACTTTAGGGGCTATATAACTCAAATTTGAACCAGGGTCAATCAAAATAGACACTAGATGGTTGGAAATCATACCTTATATTTCCGCCACTGAAGCTTGGTGGTCGGATTGGTTATTATCCATGGCTGCATAAATTTGTGGCACACTCCTGGCCACATCATTGACAGTAGTAGCTTCTTGGATGTTATAAATCCTCCGACTATTTTGTTGTCGGTGTGGACAGTCTCTCAATAGATGTTCTTCCCCACAACCCTAGCATTTCAAAGGCTCTCTCTTCGGGTTATCAGTCTTCACTGATATGGGTCCAGAAGTGTTATTCTGCTCAAGGAGGGAAAATTTTGTTGGTGCATACTCCAGGCTGGGAAGCTCAATCTTGGGTTCTTCTTATAGTTCTTAAATCCTGGGGATTTAATTCCCCTTTTCTGAAAGCTTGAACTATTCCTCTGTTTCCATCCTTTGCGAGGTTCTACTCGATGTCCAAACTGTTCATGACAATAGGTTTCCTTTCTAATAGTGCCTTCTAGGGTCTTTGGCTCATCAAATTCAATTATGTTCCAGTAGTCCTTGGGTAGTCCACTGATGAAGCATTGCACCTTTTCCTTTTCCGCTTTTATATAGGGTACATACCTTAACAAATCAAGGAATTTGTTGACATATTCTTCTATAGTGAGTTGTCCCAGTTTGAGTTCATAAAACTCTCTAGTGTTCTCGTCGAAATATTTTTCCGAAAAATACTTCTTCCGGAAGTATATCTCAAATTGTTTCCAGGACAGGTCCTCTTCACAAACCCCTTTCACATTCTTAAGATCTTCCCACCAAATGGAAGACTTTCCATTCAAGTTGAAGGTGGCCACTCGGGCCTTCATATTTTCTGAAAAGTCATGTACTTTGAAATACTTTTTTAGTCCAAGCAGCCAGGCCTCTGCTTCCTCTCCCTTCTTTATTTCACCATCGAAGGAGGGTGGTTTGGATTTTCTGAATTCTTCGAATTTTCGACCTTTGGAAGGCTTTTGCTTCTTGTGTTTCTTTCGGGATTAGGAACTGGTTCTGCTGCTAGAAGAGCCCTCTGAATCAGCAGCTTCCTTCTAAGAGGAATCACTCGGCACTGGTCCTTTACCTCTGGGGTGGATCTTTTTCCTGGTGCTCCTCTCAGTGTGGCCACTGATATGACCATGTTTCTGAGTTTCAGGCTCATGCTACATTTGTCTTTGTAGATCGGATAAACTCTGCAATAAAAATGTGTTAATTTCTATTTTCTTTTCTTGTTCTTTCATCATCCTTTCATTGAAAGCCTTACAACTTTGTAATTCGACCATGAGGCTCCTCACAGTCTTGGCTAGATCTAGAGGGGTTCCTACTGCCCTCCTTTCATCAGACTCTTCATCTCTATTGTGGGAGACTTCTCCCACTTCATGGTGAGTCACCATACTATGCGTTGATAATTCCCCATGGTTGATCTTCCGCTTGTGTGCAAAAAGGAAAAATGTTGGTTGTTAGTCAATATTTATACTTATTTATAACCAGCACATAATTCATATTTTCACATGCACACACACACAATAGGGGTTTTTCATTCTTAACTTCGTCTTCTAATTAGGAAGGTTAAG
>ML778331.1:515910-538675 GCA_009831015.1 Picea engelmannii
TCTGCGCAACTTGTTCATGAGACCATGCAGGCCAAGTGTTGTAACCATGCTCTGATACCAATTTGTCAGATACCCACTAAGGAAAACAAGAAAAAAAAAAATTTCGTTGAATTCTCGAGGATCAGAATCCCCAAAAATACCTACGGGGGATCTTAGCATAGGCTAGTTCCTTCCTTGTCCATCTCCATGTGATCGTGGGTTGCGAACATAGGCCGAACAAGTATGGCGTTCTTTCTCTCTTCGTGACTCAGCACTACCAGAGCGTCGAGTCTTTCGACTATGCAAACCCCGACACGATGAAACGTCGAACTCCGATAGGGATAACGAGTGGCAGGTTTCCCCCTTGGGGTCTTGTCCACATGACCCTGTCTCATGTCTATGCGCTTAATCCAGCCAAGCGCTTATCGAATTTTCACGACTCGCAACCTCACAGGTTGAAGCGTCGAGCTCTCGTGCTCTTCTTGTCTAAAATCCCAAGACGTGAAAGTCAACAATGGTTGACTTCCTCTTCGAACTTCTCGCAACTTGCAACCTCGCGAGTTGGAGCGTTGAGCCTTCATGCTCTTCTTCTCCAAAATCCTGAGACACGAGAAGTCAACATAGTTTTGACTCCTTTCCAGGCGACGCATGCCCACCTGTCAATCACACGGGCCCCACCTTGAAGTTCTACCACGTGTTCTCTTGTGCTCTGCTCTCGGCACTTCGCTATTTGTGAAGTCAAAAATGGCTCCTTTCAACCTCTGAACCCCCGAACACGCGATAGGCGATGGGGTTCCTAATCTAACGGTCATCCCGTTCTCTGGATCCAATGGTTGTCTCCTCTCCTCGCGACTTCGCCACTCACAACTTGGAGCACCCAACCTTTGGGCTCTTACCTTGTGAACCTTCGAGTTCACGAGATCCCTTGATCTCTGCCACCTGTCCTCCTCAGATGGACGGTCCTGATCCTCTCATGAATTCGCCATTCACAAGGTCAAGAGACTTCCTCCTCTGACTTTCGATGTTCGAATCCCTGATAGAGAGGATCTCGTGAAACGTGTCCTCCTTCCAATGGACGTCTCAGATTCTTCCACGACTTTGCCACTCATAAAGTCTAGCCGCTCACCTCTATGAGTCCTGATGCCCGAGTCTTCAAAGCGGATGATCTCGTGACACGCGTCCTCCTGCAAACGGACGACTCCAATCCTTTCACAAATTCGGAACTTCTGATGTTGAGTGTCCATACCTTTGTCCTCAGGACTCTCGAACTTCTGAACGTCAATATCCTGATACAACCCCTTCAGGACTTTTTCTCTGCTGCTCTTTGCATGAGGTTTTAAACCTCATGAAACTCTCGACAGATCCAACAGTTGTCTAGTTTTCTAACTAAGATCTGACGGCTCAGATCTGTCTCACACTGTGCACTCTCCCATTTCTCCCTAGATGTGGAAAAACCAACGGTCCAGATGTTCCCACAGACCTTGGGGATCTATGATCTTGATTCCTTCGCTACTCACAAAGATAAAGGAAAAATGGGTTAAGGCATTTAACGCCCTCGTGTATTCCTCCAATCTAATGGTCATGAATGACCACAGATCTTCTAACAGGATCTCATCCGTTGATCGACACTTATCACTACGCTGCCATTTCGGGACTTCAAGAGGATCATTCTTCCTCGTACCGGGTTGCTAAGGCTTGCGCTTTCGAATCCTTTTCCAGGTTCTTGGTGAGCTTTCTCAGAAGGGTGTCTCTATGGGGAGATCTATCCAGGGTATTACCTGAGACGGATAAGGGTATAGATTTCCCGAGAACAGACTTGAAGTCTGAATTAATCCAATATGTGTATAAATAGAGATTTAGAAAACATAAGCCATATGTAGTCTTTCCATTATAAGCGTGCAACCACCATTTCTAAATCAAAACACTACACAGGCATTCTTATACTCAAACCATTCATAAAACTGCATAGACTGTGAGCATACATGTCAGCATGTAAATTTCAAGATGCAAGATGTAAAACACTTATCAGAAATAACACTAGATGTAATTGCGACTACTGAGAGGGGTGCTCGTTTCCACCCAATCGTAGGCTCAACGACTCCCAACGGATTTACCACTAGCCACCCCCGAGCTGAGACCATGATGCTGCAAGACTGTGTCTCTGTTTTTCCAGTGACCGAGAACGAAGGTTACTCTCCTTCTTCTCTGCTATCACTTACTATGTATTTTCCAGAGTTCTCTTCTTTCCCTCACGTCTGCCCCCTTCTCGCTTCTCCCTCAGGCCTTTTTCCTCTTGCGAGGTTGCGTGTGGCGCGATTTTTCTCGCACTGGTTAGGCTCGACGACTCTATGGATGGGCATTTCACCCCCCCCCAATCCATCATTACTCATGAGGAGCCCTTTACCTGCCAATCCTGGCGAGTCATTTAATTCGGAGCCAGCGATCTGCTCTTGGTTCTCCAAGCCAGTGAAGTCCAAATACGGTCTTGGTTTCGGTGGAAGTTAACGCCACCTTTCCACGTGCCTTCCACCATCTTTCTTCAGCCATCGTGGTCTCTTTTCAGCATATCCCCTCTCAGCAGTCGTGCAATATATATATATATATATATATATATATATATATTCATAATATTATTCACATTCATCGACCTTTTTCACAAGGTCCATTCACATCACACATTCACATTTTTGAGTTTTCCACAGTTCTTGGCCAGTATAGTTATTTTTACAAACTGGGGGCAACAGGGTGTTACATGCACTTTTTCCATGAGTAACGAAAAAAGAAATTCATACCCTTGCCTTGGAAAATTGGAGACTTTATATTCAAGAATATAAACAAAATCGACGAGTTTGTGAACCACTTCCACAATGTGAATATGAAATATGCTGAAAAGATAAAGGGGTTTGACCCTAATGGAATTTTTGTGGAACATATGATGGCAATAGGATTCAACAATTCATTTATTTATATTGTTCTGAGTGAAGAAGAAGATAACAAATTAGGCTCTCCTGCTCACAATGTTGGTGACTTGGAAATAGTACTTAGTACTAATGAGTTTTACAAGAAGAAAGGAAAGGGTCCCAGCGAGAAGAGCGCCTAGTCCCCGACCGTTACTCCTAAAACTACCACATCTCAGAGAAATTATCCAACGACCCACCCAACTAGAAAAGTTACCAATAGTAGTTCAGGCGGTGGAGGAGAAAAGAATCCCTCTTCGAGAAAAATTGAGAGCTTTCACAAGCTTCCTCTGAGAAAAAGAGGAAAAATGGTGTGCAAGAGGAAGAAGACCACCGCATAGAAAGTGACATCAACAGCTTCTCCCTTGAAGACATGGATCTCGAGGTGGATATCACGAAAATGTTTCCCATCATTGATCAGCCAGGAAATACAACCCATCATAATTCATCCTTGGAAATCATTGAGAATGAGACCTTCAATGAAGAAGAATCGTTTGCTTTTCAGAGCACTATCTTTGACAAGGAATCAAAGAAATTGATTATTGAAAAAGGTGATATGAAGAATACGAAAGGAGAATCATGTTCATAGATTGACCTAAGAGATATGAATAATTCCCAAATTTATAAAATTCACAGAGCACCTGGGGATGCTCTGAATGACTTCATTGGTGGTATTGAAGCGGGAAACACAAAGTTGAAAGAAAGGATCAAGGAACTGGAAGATGCCTTAATGCCTCTTCCACTTCTTTCCAATCATTTGAAAATAGTCAGACCCACCACACCTGCTGCTAAATTGAAAGGATATTCAATCCTACTTACATCGGCTATAATCTATGTATAAATAAACATTAAGAAAAGAATGGCATTGATCACAGAGGCATGGGAAATTTCGAATAACATTGTTTCTTTTCGCTCGAGGGCACATGCCTTCCATGAGTATTTGCAAGATGACTTGAAGAATGAAGAAGGTTTTTACCTTGATGTTATACTACCTTTTGAAAACAAAGTTTCCAACATGATAGTACTAAGGAGAAAAGAGGAGGATCTTCCCTCCCCAAGTCGGATAAAACAGTTGAACGTGTGCTAAAAAGAAAATATTAAAAATTTGCATAATATCGTTCAAGAATGTATCCAAGCTATATCAAAGAGGGAATAACTATTCAAAATGCTTACGGAGGTAGACCTATTCAGAAGCACTAATGAAGTACAAGACCCCAAATTAATCATCAACTCATTGTTCCTAACAAATCAACAGTTTGACGAAAAAGTTGATATTTTTAAAGGGTTATCAGTTGAAAAGTTTTATGGTATACTTGAATATAATGAAGACGAAATAGATAATTGGCTAGTGGACTACTCTGTGAAGAATCAAGATATTGAAGAAACAATACATGGTATTTCCCTTGATTTATGAGACTTGGAGGGTGAGTTTTTCAACATCAAAATCCAGCATGAGATCAATGTGGCACCAATGAAATGTTATTGAAGAGTGGTTCAAGAAAGCGATCGACAAATTGACTAATGAGCAGTAAGAAACAGTTGAGATAGTTCCCGTAACCGCTAATGAAGACAATAAAAGGACACCAAAAGGAAATTAAATACAAGAGACACTATCATAGTAAGTTTATGTTGATCACATCTTTCTTTCGTTATCAGTGCCTTCATCCAGTTACTATGCTTCTTTGACTAGAAAGGTTTAACTGAAGTCTGATAATTTCTCTTCTCTTCTTTCCAGGTCTTGTTGCTGTTTTACCGCCCATTATCCTCCTTCTACAAGTTTAATTATTTTGTATATTCTCTTTATGGTCTGCGGGAGCCCCAATCCCAGTCTTTAAGAAAAATGCATTTTAAATTTCAAAGAATATGTAATAGACTATATATATTTTTAGAAATTTCAAGAGAGCTATTTCGGGATCAGTTTCGACTGTTCTTTGTAACTCTCAGTTTTGAGTATAAAGTATTTGAGATTGATCTATCATTATATTTATTTGAGCTTCCCATGTGTCCAATATGTTAAAGTTCTCTTATGCATGCAAATCATCTTCTCTTTATTTTTATGTGATCATAAATATATAGTTTAAACTATGCTGGATGTGAGGAAATTTTTCTTATTTGCTTTAAATATGTGAAAGTGTGCGGTTCTTGGACTTTTCTCATGAACTTTCTCAAAAAATAGAAAAAAAAATATTTTCCTTTTATTTTTATTGTTATCTTTATATTTCTTTGATTACCACAACGGACTTCTGCAAAGTCTCATATCCTGAATATATAGAATCCCAAGAAAATCTTAAAGTAACGATGAGTACCACCTCTATAAAAATGTTGGAGGATTTACATCCTCGTGAGGTTGTTGTTTCGGTCCTAACGGATTCAAGTGTCAACAAAAGGCAGGGAAAGGCAACATCTAGGTCAAGCTATAGGTCATTATTTCAAGTTTTGTGGATGGTTATTTCTTGAATGTATTAAATATTTTTTTTTATCAAAGTGGTGATATTGCATGTTATCTTGTATTCTTCTTGAATTAACCTGGTCTTGAAACCCTCAATTTTTTGGTTAGATTAGGACTCACCCTCGATTTCCATTCTTGTTATCTTGACGTCTACGGTTTAGTTGTCATCTTTCACCCTTAAAATACACCTTGACACCTTTTATTATGTTTATGTCATATTTTTCATCCCTTTAGGGCTTGATGTCTTGAATATTCTAGGTTTGTTATGTGTCATCTTGCATTTCAACAAGCATTTGTTATCTAAACCCTAGTTTAGTCTTTCATTTTCATCCCCCCTTTCATTTAATGATTACTTGTTTTAATGGATGTTATATTTTTCCTGTTGTAACTTAGTTAATATCATTTATTGGCTTGGAAAGGCATGGAAATGCCATGGCATGACAATGGGATGCAATGGCAATGACATGTCAATGGGATACAATGGCATGGCATGTCAAGCCATGGAAATGGTATGGAATGGCATGGCATGGCATGGAAAGGCATGGTAATGGCATGACATGGCAAGGCATGGCAATGGCGTGGCAATGACATGGCATGGATTTTCATGGCTTGGAATGCCAAGGCATGGAAATGGCATGGCATGGCATGGAAAGGCATGGCAATGGTATGGCATGGAAATGGCATGGAAATGGTGTGGCAATGGAATGGTGTGGAAATGGCATGTCATGGCATGGATTGGAATGGCATGGAAATGGCATGGCAAGGCATGGAAATGGTGTGGAAATGCCATGGCATGGCATGGAAAGGCATGACATCGAAAGGAAAGGAATGCAATGGAAAGGCAAGGGATGGCATGACAAGTCAAGGCATAGAATGGCATGGCTTGGAAAGGCAATGGAATGGCATGAAAAGGCATGGAAATGGCATGGAAATGACATGGCATGGCTTGGTAAGGCATGGAAATGGCATGGCATGACAAGGTATGGAAATGGCGTGGAAATGGTGCAGTATGACATCTCATGGCATGGAAAGGCATGGTAATGGAATGGCATGGCATGTCATGGCATGGAAAGGAAAGTCATGGAAATGGCATGGCATGGTAAGGCATGGTAATGGAATGGCATGGAATGGCTTGGAAAGGCATGGCAATGGTGTGGAAATGGCATGGAATGACATTTCATGGAAATGAAAGGCATGACATGGCAAGGAAAGGCATGCCATGGTAAGGCTTGGAAAGGTAAGGCATGAAAAGGAAAGGCATGCAATGACAAGGCAAGGCATGGAAATGGCATGGCATGGATTGGAAAGGCATGGCATGGAAATGTCATGGCAAGGAAATGGCGTGGAAATGGCATGGCATGGAAAGGCATGGAAATGGAATAGCAATGGCATGGAATGGAAATGGCATGGCTTGGTAAGGCATGGAAATGACATGGCAATGGCATGGCATGGCAAGGCATGAAAATGGCGTGGAAATGGCATGGCATGTCATGGAAATGAAAGGCATGCAGTGGCATGGAATGGAAAGGCATGCAATGGAAAGGAAATGCATGGAATGGCATGGTATAGCAAGGAAAGGCAAGGCATGGAAATTCAAGGCATGACATGGAAAGGCATGAAAATGCATGGCAAGGTAAGGCATGTCATGGCAAGGAAAGGCATGCAATGGCATGTCATAGAAAGGCATGGAAAGGTAATGCATGGCATGGAAAGGCAAGGCAAGGCATGGCATGGCATGGCATGGAAATTTAATGCATGGCATGGCATGGCATGGCAAGTGAAGCCAATGCAAGGCATGGTAAGGAAAGTGAAGGTAAGGTAAGGCAAGTGAAGGCAAGGTATGGCAAGGCAAGGCAAGTGAATGTAAGGAAAGGAAATGACAAGGCAAGGAAATGAAATTGAAGGCAAGGCAAGGTAATGCAAGTGAATGAAAGCCAAGTGTTACACTAGGCTACGTGTCAATGATGAAATGGCTAGTTGTACTTGTTGCAATATTTCTGCAACAGAAGGATGTTGGGTAGGGGGGTTAAGCCTTCACTTAGGGGAATGAGGACCTAACATGGGATCACTCCTATCATGCTCTCAGTCCTGTGTAGACCCTCGACCCACCCCCTGGAAGTCACTCATGTCAAATTAGTTGACATGCTTACCCAAAATAAACTTAGCCCATAATTTTCTTAGAAAATATAAGGGAAACTCGATGTTATTGCAGGGAGGTTTATCAAAAACCATATACCACCTATCCATCCAGTTTTGACTAATCCGGGGATGGATGCACCAGTCAATGGAGAGGATTTTCTTGGTCAATGGTAGTGCTTGTCCATTTCTAGGATCCCTAAAAGTAGTCAATATTTTTTGTTCTGAAATGCCCAAGTCTCTTACTTGGTTTTTGTCCAAACCAAAGTTATAGTACTCATACATTCTTTCACTATAATCATAAATAGAGGTCAATTTCCCTTGGGCACTTGCAATCGACTTCACAATTATGTCCAAAGAAGTGGCCAGGGAGACTCTGCTAGGATCTCCAGTGTCCCTTAATTGTTCGTCAAGGGTTCTTAATATGACCAACCCCTCATCAATTTGACTATTTACATTGGGTGGTTATGGTGAGTTGGGGTTGTGTTCTCCTTGGTTTTCTTCTAAACGGTTAAAATTATCTCCTGGTTCCATTTTATGATATATGTTGCAATTTATTAAGCCATCACATGTAAATTAGGTTGGTTTTTTAATTATAATATAAAACTACACATTTCTTTAATTTAGATTCTTGGGAGAAAAAGACTAAATTGGAAATGACTAAATTGAGAGAAAAATAAAAGAAATTAAACATACCTGGCTAGATTGGGACATGGTGGCAAGATCCACACCTTCCTTCTCCTCTCTTTCTCCTCTCTATTTCTAAATGAGAGTAAAAACGTTGGCGTGATTTGTGCAAATGAGCACAAATCGTGTTCACAACCCTTTAAAAGAGGTTTAACACAGGAACATGTGTGTATTCCTAGGAACGTGCACATGTTCTTAGGAATTTGCATGCATTATTAAGAATGCACGTGCATTCTTAGGAATGTGCACACGTTCTTAAGAATTCACGTGCATTCCTTCCACTAAACCTATGTGGCAAATTGCGCGGGTTCGGGAACTTCCAAACCTATAGGGTTAGGAATGTGTGCATGTCCTTGAGAACGTGCACACATTTCTGCGAGTGCGTGTTCCTGCTGACTCCCTTGCCACTTTTTCATCCACCAACTTCGTGCACTCACCCAAGAACACAAAATATTTAAAAGAGAACATAAGATATAGTATTGAATACAAAGGATTACAATGAAAATCAAATTCTATTAATAAATCAATGGTGAAAAACACTTCAATGCACATAGAAAACATAGTGGCTAGAATGGTGGTAGCTTATCTCTAAGAAAATATGTGATGGAACGTCATTTGAAAGATATCCATAACAAGAGGTTGAAACTTCATTTATAATAATGTCAAAATCCTAAGAGGTAAGACCCCTAATATGCAAGAAACCTAACCCTATCATGAAGTTAGGGTTAAGCGAGAATGTCTAGCTAGAAAAATATGAATTATCTAGAAAAATGGGACCCTTATCGATATCATACCTTTTCATTCAGTTTTTTGGGGGTCTTCTTATTAGAAATAAAATTAATAGAATGATCCATGTCTCGAACAAGTAAGTGTAAAACCCTCAAAAATGCATGGGAAGGCCCAAAAAAATGCATTGGAAGTTTAGGATTTGAAAACTACCACATGAATCCATGAATATGGGTAATGATTTTGTGGCACATAATGTCATGGGGATGTGTAACAAAGGATTTTTGTCCAAAACAAAATTTTATTTCAGTTAAAAACATGTCATTAACATTTGAATGAAAGTTGAAATTTTAACAACCATATTTTTTTTTTATCAAACATTGTTTTTAATGCCACTTGTTTTTGCCCTAAAACATGGTAGAATATTTGATTCCATATATTCATTGTTGGAAGAAATTTTTTTGGTCGAATTATTATTTTCAACCAAAAAATGTTTTTAACCTAAAAAAATTGGGTCTATATATAAGAATTAGGGAAGCATCCCAACCCTTTATTTTGTCATTGTTTCATACTATCCCTACCACCATGCCTCACCTATTCACCTACTTGGTTGGTTTTCATAGGATACCTCACATATTCACTTGATCCTACTCAATTCATATTTTGAGGTTTCCTCATGTGTTCACCTCCTCATTGGATGCTTAGAGGGTGCCTCGCATTTTCACTTTCTCAGTTGATGGTTGGAGGTCACCTCACTTGTTCATATACAAGTATGATGCATAGAGGATTCATGTATTAGTCAGTGGATCGATTGAAATTTCTTGGAGGGTGCCTAGCATGTTCACCTACTTGGTTGATGCTTGGATGTTACTCAAACTCTCCCTCATTTTTTGATGTTTCACAAAGGATTCCTAATCTATTCACCCACTTGATCGATTCTCAGATATTGCTCAAACTCTACCTAAATTATCGACACTTCTTGAATGCTTGACCTTGTTGCCACTACCTGGATGTTGCTTGAATTCTTGAAGGTTTTGTTGACTTGGTGCTCAACACCTCCTTCAAGACTCTTGACATGGTTTAACAACCTCATGTGTAATGTTAACTCTCCCGATTGTATTCAAAACTAACAAGTCCACCTTTTGGTTTAACAACAAACATGGTTCGACAATTGGTATCAAAGCGAAAGGTCGTGGGTTCGAGTCCACTCGATTGGTGCCTAGTAACTCAGTCGGTGTTGAGGGGGATATCGTTGACTTGGTGCTCAACACCTCCTTTAGGACTCGTGACATGGTTTAACAACCTCAAGTGGATCCGTTAACTCTGGTGGTTGTATCAGAAACTAGCAAGTTGGCCTTAAGTTTGACCTTTTGGTTTAATGGAAAACATGGTCCAATAGGTTTTCCTATTACCTACTTGCTTGGAATTTGTGTTGCTAGATATGTTTTATTTTCTCCCCTAGACACTAAAAAAATTTGGTTTGATCTTCAATAACGTATGAGTTGCCTTTGGTGGAAAAGTGGATTGTAACTTATTCCTTGTTTATTAGATTCCACAAAATCTTTGTTTAGTATTGAATTGATAGTGGAATGCAATGGCTAGTGTTTAAGAACTTTTGTTCCATAAGAAATTATATATAGATATATTTTTCTATTTTTTCATTATCTATTTTAAAGTATGACTACCCATGGGCATTGTTGTAATGAGTGAATTCTATTATGTCCTAAATTACTAAAACAATCACCTCTCCCTTAAATCCTACTACCACTCCCAATTTCAAAATAAAAAGACAACAATGTCCTCACTTTCAAAATGCCTTGATCATTGTGCATATATATACTAAGAAAACATTACCTATTATACTAATCAGGATGATAATCTCCACTTGTTATTGTGATGATAAGACTGTATCCTAATATTTAATAATATGAAACATATGAGTAAAATAATCCAAGATGTCACTCTTCCCCTCTCTACATCTACAAGTTTGTTCATTAATACTACAACTAAAATTACATCCATATCAATGCCATCATTAAAACAAAAAATTACCCCTTTCAATAACTAAGAGAATACAATGAGTATATTTGAAATGTTTCACTGATAATCTCCACTTGTTATTGTGATGATAAGATTGTATCCTAATATTTAATAATATGAAACATATGAGTAAAATAGTCTAAGATGCCACTCTTCCCCTCTCTACATCTACAAGTTTGTTCATTAATACTACAACCAAAATTACATCCATACCAATGCCATCATTAAAACAAAAAAATTACCCCTTTCAATAACTAAGAGAATAAAATGAGTATATTTGAAATGTTTCATATAACCACAAAAAAACTACTCACTAATTTTAGACTACAAGCATAAACAATAATATTTAAAAAATAAAATTGTAAACAACAAGATCATAATCCCTTATCTACCCATAGAAAAGAAGCTTTCAATAACTCCACATTAATGTCATCATTCATTTATATACTTTCTTGGATCTCAATTATGAAAATTAATGTCATCATTCATTAAGATCATAATCCCTTATATACCAATAGAAAAGAAGCTTCCAATAACTCCACATTAATGTCATCATTCATTTATGTACTTTCATGGATCTCAATTATGAAAATTAGTGTCATCATTCATTTATTTCCGTACTTTCATAAATTATGAAAATATTTATCTACAACTATTATGTTGGTTAAAAATAATATGTTTCAAACCTAATTTATCATCTAATAGACTTCACCAACATACTCTAACACCTATGTGGCATTCCACCTTTATATCTGACAAATCACCTATCAAGTTGATGTTATAAGATTAATTGTGCATGCTTTCAAGGGATAACAAACTTATAGTAGTCGTAGGCTTTTAGGGGTATAAATAACCATAATGATAGATAGTAAATTATCATTACATTCATACATGAATATTTGATTACCAATGAATTTGTACTTCTTAATTGTACAATGTAAGTTTATCAATCTTTAATATCTTTGCATATATAGTTTTGCTTGTGCAGATAGTAAATTATCATTACATTCATACATGAATATTTGATTACCAATGAATTTGTACTTCTTAATTGTACAATGTAAGTTTATCAATCTTTAATATCTTTGCATATATAGTTTTGTTTGTGCACACATATTGTGTGCATAATTTTTTTTAAATCAAAATACAAAGTTTATATTAAGTCATAATGGTCAAAATGTACCATCTGAACCCATCCCACTAGTAGTTAAAAAAAGTTCATTATATGATCCTACGAGTCGTATGAATTATGAAAATTATGAAGTACTTATAATTTTTTTTAACTTATAGTATTTAAAAAAAGTTATTTCCGTACTTTCATAAATTATGAAAATATTTATCTACAACTATTATCTTGGTTAAAAATAATATGTTTCAAACCTAATTTATCATCTAATAGACTTCACCAACATACTCTAACACCTATGTGGCATTCCACCTTTATATCTGATAAATCACCTATCAAGTTGATATTATAAGATTGATTGTGCATGCTTTCAAGGGATAACAAACTTATAGTAGTCGTAGGCTTTTAGGGGTATAAATAACCATAATGATAGATAGTAAATTATCATTACATTCATACATGAATATTTGATTACCAATGAATTTGTACTTCTTAATTGTACAATGTAAGTTTATCAATCTTTAATATCTTTGTATATATAGTTTTGTTTGTGCACACATATTGTGCATAATTTTTTTAAAATCAAAATACAAAGTTTATATTAAGTCATAATGGTCAAAATGTACCATCTGAACCCATCCCATTAGTAGTTAAAAAAAGTTCATTATATGATCCTACGAGTTGTAAGCAATTTTTTTGCAGTAAAAATTTGTTCCTTTGTTGTCGAATAAACTGAAAATAAGGGATTCCAAAATCCATTAGATACATTAAAAAGTTCATTGTATGATCCTAAGAGTCTTAACTAATTCTTTTGCCATCAAAATTTATTCCTTTGTTGTCGAGTAAACTATCCTTGTAATACAAAATAGTGATAAAACATTAATGCATTTCAAACAAATACTAATGCCCATCTTGGGCAATACCAACTGATTCCATTTGGGTGGTAGAACCAAAGTGTTTTGTTGTATTGGAGCATATCAAGGCATGAGGTCAAGCGTTTTATTGCGAATTTGATAAAGGAAAGCAAAGGTAGTGCTAGCTCTTATAGTACATTCATGGTTTCTTTCAATTCTTTTTCTTTTTCTTTGAGCCTGGCAATTGAAAACTACATCTCTATTTCCCATTGCTTTAAATGCATGAGGTAAGTTTAAATTACTTGTATTTCAATCAAAAAACCATCTTGTTAAGGAATAGAACTCGAGTGTGGTGCACAATCATTTAGAACCATTTTCATGGCTTTGGTTTCCAAGGATAAGGTAGTTTCATTCTTTATCTCACTGCAACAAGTTGCACCATGAATCTATTTGAATTCTACCTTGACCCTATGTTGGCACCCAAAGTTTTGGGTTAATCTTGTGTGTGTTCCAAGTTTTGTGCGTGTTCCTTCCAAGTTATGTTGTGCCCATTCTAGTTTTGTGCATGCCTAAGATAAATGGGAGGATAATGACAAGATGTGCGCGTCGGACCAAGTTTTGATAGTGCTTTCCAAGTGTAAAGTCTACCAAGTGCGCATCGGCCCAAGTTTTGTCAATGGCGTCAGAAGTCAAGAAGATGCGCTCCAGAATCAAGAAAGGAATCATTGGGAAATATTCTTGAATGATTAGTGTCAGCATCACAAGGGAACGTGGAGCTGACAAAAGATGAGTTGGCAAGAAAATTAAGATTTCCCATATTCCAAAAGGCTATGTGGACTACAGGCAAGTGCCAGAAGCATGTGAGGTAGTTTGTCAGTAGAGTGAGTGGAGCAGAGCTAAAAGAGACAAATCTCTTGAGCAGAGAAAGGTATAAAATGGAGTAACAACATAAAAAATAGAGTTAGAGAGTTAGACACATGCTTAGAGGATTGATTGAGTTATTGTTTGTTATGTGTCAAGCTCACTCTAATCCTTTGCAATGTTTTAATTATTTTGAATATAAGTATGAGTCTATCACATATCTGAGGTCTAAGGAATGTGCATGGCGTGGTATGTTGTAAATCTAGGGAATTATCTAAAGAAGGCATGAAACTCTATTGTTGTTGAATATAGTTTGCTTAATGTATACTTGTGTGTTATGGAATGGAAGGAATAATAAAGTCGCAACATTTCTAATCTATCGCGTGTCACAAATGTGTTACTTAAATGTGTGTGTGTGTGTATTGTTTTACATATTGATAATAGTAAATTGTTATTAATGGATTGCATGAATGCCATACCAAATGGATACCTATGTATTTAATATTTCATCCATGTGACAATACTAGATGGTCTCTGTGATCCTCACTACATCTTGAGTGAGACCTTCTTTGGCCTTGGCTAAAGATTGATATGTCGATGCTTTGGCGCTTTTGTTGGTTGAATCTGGACGAACCCTAGGTCTAAATGCCCCAACATTAAGAAGGATGTGCACGAGCGTAAAATGATGTCAACAAATGGTTCTGTTGTCGGGACTGAAAGTCTTGTAGGGAATGATGAAGGCAAGAGACGAGGTGGTATCTATCTCGAGAGGAAATTCAAGACTGACTAACTGCAAAGGAGCATGAGTTTTCCTTGCGAGAAACTCAGGGTCTAAGACTGAATGTGGAGAGATGGAAAGATAAATATATTTATGCTATATGCATGAGACATTCTTTGTTGAATTCCCCTATTTGTTGTATGAATGGTTAAAAAGGAAAATTGCTACCAATTCTACCGTGTGGCCTTTAGAACCGGTGCTTTGGGATCAAGACACGCTTGATAGATTGAAGGTGTTGGACAATAAGTGGACTCGGGCCATTGAATTCTATTTTTATCGAGTAAAATAGGGCTATATTATTGAATTTGTTGTGGAATACATTGATTCTTTCAGTGGCTGAAAGAAAGTTCACAGAAGGTTCGAGGAAACGAATGCTAGAAGAGATTCCACTATGGATAAATATGTTGTTTGTAGAGAAATGAATGATGCGCATGGAACCCAACAAAATGGATGAGTAAACTCCCCTAACAATGAGGGGGATTGTAAGGACAAGGAAAAATGAGAGAGGAAATGGATCCTCTTCACTGAGTAAACTCCCCTAACACTTGGGGGGGTTTCAAGGAGGAGGGAAAATGAGGGAGAAAATGGATCTATTGAAGAGGATACATAAATTATTGAGATGAGGTGAGGAATGGGATATACCCAGAGGATAAGAGAAGAGCGAGAGTCGAGAGATACACAAGAAGAGTTGAGATAAGAAGGAAATCATAGCAGACAGGTGAAAAATAGAGAGAAAGGGGTGCACAACGAGAGGTCAGACATGGGATGAAGTGAAAAGAGACCGCATCATGAGGAAGTGTAGAAGAATGTGTTTTTCCAGTGGGGATATTAGTAGTAGTAGTAAAAGTGATCCTAGGGGCCCAAGTGACGAAGTCCGAACTCCTTGGTTGTTGCATAATTCCAAAACCCCGGAAGAAGATGAGGCATAGAGTAAAGGTGTAGAATAAAGGAAGAAACATGGAGGATCCCCTAATGGTGGGGGAGAAGAATTGGAAATTATAGATGGTCTTGCACAACTACAAGTAGGAAACTCTATGGGTCCCCTCACAAGAAATGACATAAGGAGATGGAATTACCCCCCCTTTGAACCACCCCCATTTCGCATTTGTAATCAAGAAGAAAGAACAACATATAGTGAAGCGATTGGAGTAGGAGAAAAGTATAAGAAGAAACGAGAGAAGAGGCGAGTGAAGAATAAGGTGAAGCTAGTGCCACTTCACTAAGAGGGGTATCAATAGCAATGAGTTCAACAACCAACAGTAACATCAGAGGAGTTGGTTTAAGAGTGACGATGGAGAATCATGATAACACCATGAGGATACATGTGTTCCACGAAACAGGTAAACATGATGCAGAACAACATTGGTTCATGTGCAAAGAAATATGGTCTATGAAGAGGATCACATACGAATCCAAAAATATCACGCAACTAGAAACCTAATTAGGGTAGAGCCTTAACAAGGTCTCTAACAGAGATAAAAAGGGATCTACTAAAGAAATTTGATCAAAAGCCCAAGTCTAAATCTTAGTGTATTACTAAGATCAAGGAGATTAAGAAACAAGAAGGAGAAACCATGTGGAATTATGACCATCAATTTAAGATTTTATTGGATAGGATGAATTTCCAAATCTAGGATGTGAAGCACCGAGAGTGGTTTATTGTGGGGTTGCTTCCCCATATTTGAGTCCTGCTCACCCAGCAGAAGGTGACAACTCAAGTGGAGGTGGTATATATTGTAATGCACCTATAAGCTACACCAAGAGGGGTAGAGACATCGAAAATATTGGCACAAGTGCAGTTGCAACTAACCAACCTAACGTTGTAGTTGCAAGATATGGAAAAGACGAAATTTGTGCACAAGCACATTTGGTGTACCACATGTCGCACTAAGGGGAATTGCAGGGATGAACTCCATGTACTTTTGAACTATGTGGTGATGGGTTCACTGAGGCCATTCCCAACTAGATATATGGAATGGTCTGATATTTTCTGATAGTGGGGCCATGTACCACATCACTGCCCAACTTTGCAGAAGTATCAAAAGACGCATCATACTCCATTCTATGAGTTCTATAAATCCATGGGGCACAATGTCAACAATTGTCAGTCACTCCAGCTGATGTAAGACAACGCTTGTGATGCATTCTAGGTACATGAAGAACATAAGGGTGGTGATTGTGGCGATGTTGAAAGAGGCGGATACCAAGGAGGTCCTATAGGTGGATATGGGCATGGTCACAACTGAGGATATGGAGGAGGGGGAGGCAGACCTCCCACTTGTTTCAATTGTGGAGAAATTGGTCGTGTATCAATGTTTTGTACCAAACCACATGTTCTTTGTGCATACTACTGCAGTCATGAACATGTCATAGAGAAGTTTCCTAACTTAGTGAATAATTGGGAAGAAAAGAAGACACATTGCAATATGGTGCCTACAGAGCCCTGTAAAAATAAAAAGAAACATGAAGAAGTCAATGTTCGGGTGGTAAGTCAAGGAGGAGAAAAAATAGGAAGGGACATTGAGTAGGATGAGAACTCGAGTCATCATTCAGAGGGGAACATAAAAAAGGCAGCACATCCCCCTCCTAAGTTTGATGTTTCCCAACAAAAGTAGTTCCTAAGCGATGCATAAAGGGATATTGAAGAAGAAAGAGCACGGGAAGAGTTGCAGCATGCAACACAAAGATAACTTGAGGAGGCTCAGATCTGTGAAGAAGTGCAGTGGGTTACAAAAATGTTGTTGGAGGAGGCACGAATTTGATAAGAAGTACAATGGGCGACACAAAGGCTGGTAAAATAGGTTCGCACCCGATAAGAGTTACAATACGCAATGCAACAGTGTTTGGAATAATCTCACATGTGAGAGGATTTGCAACGCACGGGAAAGAAGAGTTGTGATGCGCTGAGCAAAGATAAATTGAGGAGAATCATCTTGAAGATTTGAAGTGTGCAACACGCGAACAAGCATTTGTGACTTAGGTCGTGAGATAGACATATAGGATCAAGTAAGTAATTTATTAGGTTGTTCTTTGAGACTACTCAATGACCTTGATGTTGCAAATAAGTTGACATAGATGCTAACCACTTGTATGGGGAAGCAGTTGACGGAGAGGACTATATCATATCCCCTACCAGAAATAGATTTGTGCTAAGTCAGTAAGAAAAAGTGCACTTGGCGTAAATTCAAGATGACAATAGAGCTTGGTGGCTATGACATGGATGGAATCATGTTAGATTTGTGTTTCGACGTGAAAATTATACCAAAGAAGTCCTGGGAGATGATGGGTAAAGCATAATTTGTCTAGTCTCCCATCCAACAACAATTGGAAAACCAATACAATATCTACCCCATAGCTCAACTGGAGCAGGTGGAAGTAAATATAGAAGGGGAAAAAATAAATGTTGACTTTGAAGTCATAGAGATTCTGGATGAATCTGACCCATACCCTGCGCTATTGGGCATTGATTGGGTCTTTGAAAATAATGTAGTGATAAATTTGAAGAAGAGACAGATGTCCTTTGAAAGTGATACCCTTTGCATGGTCACACCTCTAGATCTGTATGAAGGAGACATTTACAATGATCCAGTGGATGAGGATGCGCAGATCTCAGCTATTGAAAACATCTATAATATCACTGGGCACATGTAGGACTACATTAACCCCACCACGGATGGAGAATTAAGTTGGAGAAGTTTCAAGTCTTACGACACAGATTTTGAGGATGCCATGGGAAGGTGGCATCAAAAGTTGGATGAGGTCTCAAAAAGGAGGTGCACACATATCTCTGCAGAAGTGAGCAATGAATAATTGGGATCTTATCTGAACGATAGCTTGAAATCGGTGGACACATTTATTACATGGATTCAACATATTCTTGAACATCACAGGGCTCGTGCACTTTACATAGTTCTTGTAGGAATTCTTGTGCGATGGTGGGACACACATCGGGAACCTTATCATGAATGAGAATATCTTGAGGCATCCATGCGGGAAAGGTTTTGACTAGATATACAATTTCATCAATACACTTTATTGTGTGAAAGGCTATGGATATCTAAGTAGCAGTGCAACACACACAGTCAATATATGAATGTCCAACGTGTATTTCCAAAGAAGCACCATATATCATTGGCTTCCTTCTTCTCCACTGATAATATCAAGCGACCACATACATTAGAAAGAGATAGGGATACTCTACACATACCTTGCAAATAAATTTTCCCTATGTTGCTCTTCCCCAACCCCATTGAGCCAACAAACAACTTGGGCATCACTACAGAGGAATTGGTTAATCAATGGATCTTAACATAACTAATCAAACCTAGTCTCACACGTCCTTAGTGGAAGTTGACTGCTTGCACCCACATGAGAAAATGTGATGATCCACCAGGGGCCACTACATCCACATGAGCCATAGTTGAAAGATCTTCGTGGGGCACAAGAATATGCGTAGAACCCCTGAATATTAAAACTCACGCATGTGTTGGGTTTTCTAAGATATCATTAATTTAGAATATTTGTCAGCGACAAGAGATTTGTAATCATAATGATCGATGTGACATGTATTTATACCACATCAAATTCCTCCCACTTTAGGAATATAGGCTCATTAATTTTGTTTATAGGAGGACGATTCACTCGATTAAAAGTAAAGTTCAAGTTAATCACAGGGACTGGAAAAAGACTTGGCATTAATGTGACCATGCTTATCAACATATAGTATGACCAATCTAACAGCTATAATGGGACATGGTACTGGACAACTCACAAAAAAGATGAGACAATAACTCTGCATGCATGACAACCCATGTGTCATTCTAGCTTCATCCTTTTAAGGAGAACTACATTCAAATTCCTTACCTCTTCCCTACATTCCTCATGTGCTCCTTCACCCCCTGTAGTAAAGCGTTCACAAGTACTCTTCTCCTTCACGTGACATTCTAGCATCATTCTCACCATTTCTATCATGCCCTCATCGAGCAAGCCTCACACACTACCAAAGGATAAGGCCACAAAGGAACGAATGATTCTTGATCCAGTGATACCCTATGACATCCCATTTGAAGCCCATACATTCAAAAAGGTGTCCCTGCTCAAGTGTACCGACTATAACGTCCATGATCCTCATCAGTTCCCCGAAATCCAGGTTGAAAAATACATAGATCTCATCCAACGAGAAGGCATATATGATAGAGCAATGATGCAAGAATGGGCGAGACCCATCAAGAAATATGGAATTCCCTCCCTCCTTAAATGTATGCATTTAAATCGAGCCTAGGTTGTTCAATCGTGTGTTCATTTCCTCCTGACTAGTTTGCATGGGGGTTACCTTTGGCGGGACCAACCCTATCTTATCAACCAAGCCATTATACACAGTATTTTCATTCTTCCCACTTCTGGCAAAGTTCTGAAGGCTCGTCTCAAGGAAAAGAATGCACCGCAAGAGGAATTTTATTCCAAATACGACACAGGCAGGGGAAAGCATGGGTTGTAATCCCAAAAATTAACAATTTGGTTGTTAGGTTTGCAACACAGCTACTTGCATGAAAACTTATTCGTAAATGTAGGAAGGATGAATTCACTATTAGGGTCGTTCTCATGGCAGAGCATTGTGATGACAATATTCAATTGGCTTGGGTCCCCTACTTATTCAAGGAATTCCTTACTCATTGGTTAAATTCTCAAGATGAGGGAAACAAATTTCACTACAACTGGGTCCTCCTATTACTGGGTATGGTACTGTGGTGACCACCCCCCAAATTTTAAATTGACATGGAAAATGCCCCCTTATTTCTTTCTCCATGTTTCTTATCGCTCCATAATTCCAATAGTTTTGACGTCCATGCTACAATATCTAAATCCTTTCGTCAATGGTACACATTGTTGATCAATTCTTTCACTGAAAGGTTCTGCATCACATCCCACATCTTCTATAAGTATGATTTTCATATTCAATTTAAATTTAATTTCCATAACATGTTAATCTTTCCCCACACAGCTACAAGAAAGATGCAACACTAGCAAATTTGGGTCATTTTGTGACGACTATTTCGACACTCTTGCAACGTTATGTCGTGGATATTGCGATGAATCTTGAATCTCCCAAACGTCTCTTCACGTGACATGGCACGTGTGACGAACCTGTATTAACATCGCAAGAGTGACAATACTAGGGAATTTGTCACTGTGTCAGACATCATCAAAAGAGAAACAAAGTAGGGAAATCGTCGCAAATGAGACAAAGTAGGGAAATCGTCGCAAATGCAGCTATCGTTGCAAGCACGACAATAAAGAGAGATCGTCGCACACCTAAAAATATAGTCAAAGTAAGGAAAATTTTTGTGACGAATCAACTTTCAAAGCAGTCATCGCACAAGCGACGAAAACATGGTATATTGTGACGAAATTGCTATACAATTTTCGTGATTTGTATGGCAAGTTCGTCGCAATTGGGATGAAAACAGGGTATATTGCCACGAAATTGTTATACAATTTTTGTGATTTTTATAGCAAGTGTGTCGCAATATTTGTAAGGGTCGTCGCAAGTGCGACGAAAACAGGGTATATTGCGACGAAATTGCTATACATTTTTTGTGATTTGTATGGCAAGTTTGTCGCAAGATTTGTAAGGGTCATCGCAAGTGCGATGAAAACAAGGTATATTTCTATGAAATTTTGTGTGATTTGTATAGCAAGTGCATCGCAAGATTTCTATGGTGCGTCAAAATTGCGACGACCACAATTTATTTAAAAAATATTTTTGAGCAAAAAAAATAAAATTTGATTTTTGAGCCAATTATAGAAAGTTCTATGATTTCACACTAAAGAGGTCATCCAAGTGAATTTGGTGCATAACTCCAAACCATCTGCATATATTCAATTTGGTAGGGGCCCCTTTCCTTTTTCTTATAAAAGAAAATTAAGAGGGTTGTTGTGGCCACAATAGTTGGTTGGTTGGTTGAGTCAGTTTGCTGACCCAATTGTTAAAACTAACTATCTTCTAGATAGGGAAGCCTGAGGAAATAGATAGGGAATCCACCCACTATCACCTTAGTGACCTTGCCTCTACATTTCTAGGCCATGGTTTCTAACATAAGGAGGGTTTTCCTAGGGGGCTAATACTAAGTCCTATCATTGCATTTCTAAACAGGTGAGGACAAGGACTTTGTTTGACTTGGGTTGACTTCCCTAAACTGATGCTTCAAGAAAATTAAGAGAAGAAAATGATCAATGAATGCTTGGAAATAAAACACTTACTTTATTCAACACAACACACCAATGCACCATTACTCATAATTAGTGATCAAGCAATATACAATGTTCATGGTGATAATTTCTAAGTAAAAAGTATATATTCATTCACAAGATAGTCGTCATTTAGAAAATTTCATATGTGCAAGAAGTGAAGCATGAAAAAGTACTTATGAAACATTTAAGCATGAAATTGGGTCGTTATGATAGCAATGAAATAGAGCATCATTGTAACAAGTTCATAACCAATATAAGTTTGCATCCATTCAATAAGTATATTCCATGAAACACATGAAGTGTCACTATTGTAAAGAGAGAATAAGGCAACGAGCTCAATGTGATAACTTTAGAAGAAATACAATGCTACCAGATTAGCAAATTTCATTATTATATGTCAAGGAACAAAAATTATATCATTAACCAAACTTATCATTCATTCATCAACACTCAGAAATTAATCTGTTTCTCATCATACAATATAGATAAATTCTTTGGAACCATGATTGTAGCATGAATCGACCCTCTCAACTAGAAAACAATATAAATGTTGCACTATTTGGGTAGATTGTTTGGGGTGGTTAGGGTAGGAATGTATCGTGGTCAACCAACCAAGCCAAAAGACATGCAAACACCACAACAAAATATGGTTAACAAACCTTCATACAATAGTGAAAGGAGGCAATGATTGGACTAATTACAAGGTCCTTAGGAATTCCTTAACATATTTTGGCTTCTTTGGGATGTGGAAAACAAGGTGTCATAAAAACATTGAAATACATCAACACTTTAATCACCATTGAAAGTGGAATACTTATGTAGTTTTATGACAATCCTGGATAGAGTTTTGGATAACACATGGGGGGTAATGTCAAGGCTTGAAACTAGGTAATTTATCTCTCTTCAAATTCGTTTGGACAC
>ML778331.1:542255-555128 GCA_009831015.1 Picea engelmannii
TCCTTAATGTTGTTGAAGAAACAAAATAAATTTCATGGAACTAAAAACATTAAATTGTTGCCAAAATTGTGCCCTCTAATCGACAAAGTGAATATTGGAATTTATGTCAACATTATAACAATGAGTGTTTATATCATGGACCTATATATGGATTAACATGACCATGAGAGGATTAAAGTAGGAAAATATGAAGAAAGTCTTGAAACCTTGAATAACCCTCCACATATAAATTGGCAATGGCAATGTGATTTTGTTTCTTTGTCAAGTGAGACACAATGAAAAGAAGGGGTAATGCTCTGAAAAAATATTATAAAATGTTTGACATGGCCATTTCCAACCCCTCATGTTTAATCCTTCAAACTTATTATTGCATCTTCCCAAAAATTTCTTCTTGCATGTTGCACCAAGTTTAAAGTTTGCACATTTCTTGGAAAAGATGCTTGCCACATGTCACATGTCACAAGACTTTAAAAGTTGCATATATCATGTCACAAGATTTTGGAAGTTGCATATTGCATATTCAAGTTCCATTTGTTGCCTAGACTCCATAGCCCAAGCACAATGGACCAGGTCTTGCTTGCATTCTCACGTCTTGAATCAAGGAGTATTGAATCAATATATACCAAGTCTTATAAGAGAAGATAAAATTATCATTAAGTGTATAACAAAATCACATTCACAGATATATGGAAGCCATATAAATAGCCTTGTGTATATTATCAGATGAAAAAGTACCCATAATGTCAATGCATTATATGTATCATTACATGTTCAGCTATATAATGTACATCTAACTATCTTATAAAATTATTACATAACATCATGGATTTCTTTTAGTCTTCTTTTGTTCTTTCCAGGTCTTAAGTAATTCATCCATCTCCATGTCTTCGTTTACTGGGTTCTCTTCAGCAGTTGATGTTGTTTCAGTCCTTTCACGCCGAGTATGTCTAGTATCATACCCACGGCATGGATGCTGCTGTGAGGGGCCATCACCTACAAAAATAAAAAATATTAAATTTATATGGCCAATTTTTAAATATCATTGAAGTAGTTCATTAATATTAAAAAAAAACTGCGCAATGTAATTATTTACCTAGTCCTTTAGTCGGCACTGTTGGAATGGTTGTCATACTATTCACTTGATTTTCAGGTCGAGGAGGATCAACTATGACATTCTCTGTCATTGAAACGTCAAAATTTATAAGTACAAAATTTATAATTAAAGAATTATTAAGTATATGATTAATATATAGACATTTTGCCATCTTGGGCCTCAGTCACAGGAACATCTTGGGGTTGCACCTCACTAGGATGGGGTTGCTAGGGAGCACCATGATATTCTAGCTACATTTCACTATCAACGCTTTGTTGTCCAGTACTAATGGTTTCATTGATAGTGTTTCTCCCATGATTAAAATAAAGTAAGAAATTAAATTATGGACGATATCAAACATTTACGTATTTTATCAGTAATGAAAGGTTAATGTGGACTGATTTTTATTTACCTTATCCCGCAAATTGGATCTTGGGTTCTGCTCCATTTTTTTCCTATGATCAACCATGACTTTATAACCATACTTGTAACCAAGTTGGAGGTCTTCCTCCGTGGTTTCAGTTCTGGAGTCGTCGCCCTCCATTGCATAAGGGTATGGTTTTTTAATGTTTTTTGCTGCAATTACCTGAAAGTTGTAAGGTGATGCAAATAATATTCTTAAGATGTTTGGGTACTTACAATTCGTGACTGTAACCTCGAGTAGCTGCCCTAGCCTAGCTTGTGTTGGCCATGTTTGGCAATCCTTGCTTTGGTTTCCTTCGAAGTGTCAAGCAACCTATATCAAAATTTTCAAGTATGTTATATATAACCACACTTTTATTTAGGTCTAAAGAAAAATAAAGCTGGTATTGAAATGAAAATATTGTAATTTACCTTGTTGTACCAGTTATTTGTTCTCCTTATTTTTTCAAAATCTTCTCTTTTGCATCATCAATGATCGCCTTCCACTCCCTCTCTGGAATTGAGGGAGGATGCTCATACCTAGGATTTCCTGCCAAGCTTCATCTATAAACATCCCGCGTATATTTTAAATATTCGCCCGCTGCAGAGGTGACCTCTTTTT
Organism: Picea engelmannii; assembly: GCA_009831015.1. Classification (NCBI taxonomy): domain Eukaryota; kingdom Viridiplantae; phylum Streptophyta; class Pinopsida; order Pinales; family Pinaceae; genus Picea; species Picea engelmannii. The sequence continues at coordinate 544,373 of ML778331.1, forward strand.
TATTGAACGTGTCTACTCCAAAGAGGCCTTCAAGATAATCCATAAGTTCCTTTTTGAGGTTGGAATTCTAGCAATTCCACCTCATGCGTAAGGTTGCCCAAACAATCAACAAGGCCTTGCTCTCTAGGTGCCTATAAAAATGGTCATTTCCTACACACAAAAAGATATGATCATTAATTTAAAATTAATAATCTAGATGATTTCTGTAAGAGAAGGACAACATTAAATGATTAAAATATGAATCAAAACTACCTGGGAGTCTTGATTGTTTTAATGGAAGTCCATTATCGTTGACCAAAAATGTGCACGAAAGGGTCCCTGTGCTTGTCACACATCTAGCTCCAGGAAATGCAACCATGTCAACCACATCACCATGAGCCTCATCTCTGCCACCATCTCTAGACTCTGATCGAGGTGTGGATGTTTGGCAGTGTGTGTCATGGATCCTATCTAAATTAGGTGTGGAAGATGGAGAAGTAAATAGTACTCTAGTATCTGTATGACTGCCTGCATCAGGACTCTATAGCGTCTATGTAGCACCACTACTACCAACACCGGGCTGAACAGGCTCCAAAAATGTCTTTATTAAAAAAAAAATGTTTTTTCGTGAGATAATGTAAAAGTTAAAGAACAAAGTATCATAATTGAACATATGAGTACATAAAAAAAAAACACTTTAAATTATGGTTATTACCTTATATGTGTTAAATTGTGACATAAGGAGCTTGATCTTTGCTTTGACGTCGGGAGTTTGATCTGGACGATCTAAGAAGCTAGCAAGTTCCTTGTTCGCTTTAATGATCTTTTTTTTTATTAAGACCATCGGATCAGCGGATGAATAAAACCCCTCCTCATCGGCGGAATCATGATCAACATGGCCTGTGGACTACATATAATCTCAACAAAAACAATGTTATTTCAATAAAATTATATAAGAAAATAATAAAAATAACATAAAATGAAAGTGGAAATTGATAATCATTTACATGTTCTACGGCTGGCCCTTTTCCACGCTCATCCTGCCACATTATAATATAATTAGAACCCCCAAATATTTAAAAAATTGTTAATGATAACAAAAAGTAAATGTTAAAGATAATATTTACAACAGTGTTAAAGATAAAAAAATATATATATAATGCAATAAGTAGAGGTTTCTTAAAGAGGTGTTGCATAAGAACCTACACACTATTAGTCAATGTTTCTATTCGATTGAAATGGTAATCCACTAATAACTCTTCCTCGGAAGCTATCTTTTTTATTGCGCACGGGACTACCCGATTATCTTCACATCCCTCATATATGCAATTCGATTGTTTGTTTGTTGTCTTGGGTTGTGTGTTGTTTATAAACCCTACGATATTGCTGGAAACTTTAGGCCTTCCATCAATATATATAGTCTCTCCCTTATTTTTATCCTTGTTTATTAGTTGTATATAATTTATGGAGAGTGAATATCTCCACATACTTCACATGTACCGGAACAGCTGCATCCAATCGTTATAATTGTAACACGGTTCGACATAGTCCATCAATTCAATTACTGTATTGTATTTTACAATTATTCCATCCATGGAAAATATCCCCAAGCCATGCAGGGAGGATGGTGAAATGCGATATGTCCTATTGTTGACAACGAAGTCAATATCTGTAGGAGGTAGTTCCTTAGGTACCCATTGTTTCACCATATGCTTATACTTGAGTGGAACCTCTATGTCTCCTATTCTCTCATCATCATAAGAACACGATCCTCCTTCAGCAAGAAAAAATTTCATGCGTCTACAAAATTTTATACTGACTTTTTCACCTTTGGTCCTTGTTTACTTATCATATCTACTAGATGCAGTCGCATTTCCCTCTATTTGTCCTAAGATTTCCTCACTCGACGAAGAAATATCTGACAGGTACTTGTTTGGTTGTACCTTCAGTTGCATGTGCACGTGTTGTTAGTTAGTAGTCCATCATCACTAGTTCTAATTTATGAAATTTTTTTTTCTATATTCAAATTTCTAAATAAAAAATTTATATCTTTAGTTTTGGATGCGCAATTAGACTAGGGTGCAATTACCAATATTAATGGTCAACCACCTAATTTAATGTGATATCCCTCTTGATTTTGGAAATATTAAGGACATATTAATGTGATAACACTAAGGACATGACAAATTTATCATATGGATCTAAGAAAAAAATAGTAGTAAGGTTGTTGTTTGTTGGATTGGTGAAAATTAGAATTATTATAAGAAATGTCCATTGAAGATGAGGGTCAATGCTATGGAGTAAGAAATCCAACCATCAGTTGGTGTGTTGCAAATCTTGGGTGCTTTAGTTGGCAATATGTATAAGGCAAGCCAAGAGTAGAACTATACAAATATTAGTTTTGTTCAAGACAAGAGTAGAACTATACAAATATTAGTTTTGTTCAAGCCAAGAGTAGAACTGTACAAATATTAGTTTTTTTCAATCCAAGTTGAAGAATATGTTAGTTATGGCGATGGTTAAAAATAGTGCAACCCACATTTTTATGTAGGAAGTAGTGGTTGTTAAACTCAATGTGCAGTTGAAATTGGTGCAGTCTTTTTTCAAGGCAGTAAGATATAATAGTTAGTTGACAGAGACATGTAGAATTTAGTTAGTTTTTATGCCCTCGGGAGCAATTGGCCAAGAGTCCCCGAAATGATTTGGGATGTGACTTGCAACTGGGCATATAATGAATATCAAAACTCGGATTGAGGAACCGTCGACTCCGATGGATTCCTGGGATAGGATTTCATCTAGATCACCCCTCACTCATGGGTGCGATGCCTCAGAAGTTGTTTTACTCATTGATTTCGACAACTAGTGTTTTTCTCAGTTTGAAGCAATGCAACATTTGGATTAAGGGGTCCAATTTAGGAAACCATGCCTCAAGAGTGGATGGATAATTTGGTCACCTATTCCATGCCTAAACAAGCTTGCAACATCTCATGAAACTCAAAAATGTTGCTCCATTAGTCTTTTATGCCCTGAGCGGGAATTGGCCAAGATTCCCTTAAATGGTTTGGGATGCAACTTGCAACTGGACATAAAAAAAAAAATGAGACTCAGATTGAGGAACCATCATATTTGTTGGATTCTTGGCATAGGATTTTAGTTAGATCACCCCTCACTCCTAGTTCCAATCCCTCAAAAGTTGTTTTTTTCATCGATTTCGATAACTAGTGCTTTGCTCAGTAAGAAGTAATGCAACATTTGGATTTAGTGGTCCAATTTATGAAACCATGCCTCAAGAGAAGATGGAAAATGTGGTCACCTAGTCCATGCCTAAACAAGCATGCAAAATCTCATGGAGCTCAAAAATGTTGCTCCGTTAGGCTTTTATGCTCTAAGGATGAATTGCCAAGAGTCCCTGAAATGGTTTGCGATGCGAATTGAAACTGGACATAAAATGAAAATCAAGACTTGGATTGAGGAACCATCGACTCTGATGGATTCCTGGGATAGGATTTCACCTAGAGCATCCCTCACTCCTGGGTTCCATGCCTCGAAATTTTCTTTACTAATTGATTTCGAGAACTAGTGTTTTGCTTAGTTTGAAGCAAACCAACATTTGGATTAAGGGGTCCAATTTATGAAAACATGCCTCGGGAGTGGATGGAGAATATATTCACTTAGTCCACGCCTAAAAAATCTTGCATCATCTCATGGAACTCAAAAATGCTACTTCGTTAGGGTTTTATGCCCTCGGGAGCAATTGGCCAAGAGTCCCCGAAATGTTTTGGGATGCGACTTGCAACTGGGAATGTAACGAATATCGAGACTTGGATTAATAAACCATCGACTACGATGGATTACTAGGATAGGATTTCATCTAGAGCATCCCTCACTCACAGGTGCCATGCCTCAGAAGTTGCTTTAATCATTGATTTTGAGAACTAGTGCTTTGCTCAATTTGAAGCAATGCAACATTTGGATTAAGGGGCCAATTTATGAAACCATGCCTCAGTAGTGGATGGATAATTTTTTCACCTAATTCATGCCTAAAAAATCTTGCAACATCTCACAGATCTCAAAAATGTTGCTCCATTAGTATTTTATGCCCTGAGCGAGAATTGGCCAAGAGTCCTCGAAATGGTTTGGGGTGCGACTTGCAATTGGGCATAAAATGAAAAATGAGATTCAGATTGAGGAACCGTTGTCTCTGTTAGATTCTTGGCATAGGATTTTAGCTAGAGCACCCCCCACTCCCGGTTCCAACCCCTCGGAAGTTGTTTTTTTCATTGATTTCCATAACTAGTGCTTTGCTAAGTAAATATAAATGCAACATTTGGATTTAGGGGCCCAATTTACAAAACCATGCCTCGGGAGCGGATGGACAATGTGGTAATATATCCTATGCCTAAACAATCCTGCATAATCTCATGGAGCTCAAAAATGCTTCTTTGTTAGCCTTTTATGCCCTGAGGATGAATTTCCAAGAGTCCCCGAAATGGCTTGGGATGTGACTTGCAACTGGGAATAAAACAAAAACCGAGACTTGGATTGAGGAACCGTTGACTCCAATGGATTCCTGGGATAGGATTTCACCTAGAGTACCCCTCACTCCTAGGTACCATGCCTCGGAAGTTGATTTACTCATTGATTTCGAGAACAAGTGTTTTGCTCAGTTTGAAGCAAACCAACATTTGGATTAAGGGGTCCAATTTATGAAACTGTGCCTCAGGAGCGGATGAAAAATATATTCACCTAGTCCATGCCTAAAAAAATTTGCATCACCTCACGGAACTCAAAAATGTTGCTCTGTTAGGTTTTTATGCCCTTAGGAGAAATTGGCTAAGAGTCCTTGAAATGGTTTGGGATGAGACTTGAAACTGGGAATATAATGAATATGGAGACTCGGATTGAGGAACTGTTGACTCCAATGGATTCCTGGGATAGGATTTCATCTAGAGCACCCATCACTCATGGGTGCCATGCCTCAGAAGTTGCTTTAATCATTGATTTCAAGAACTAGTGTTTTTCTTAGTTTGAAGCAATGCAACATTTGGATTAAGGGTCCAATTTATAAAACCATGCATCGGGAGAGGATGGATAATATGGTCACTTATTCCATGCCTAAACAAGCTTGCAGCATCTCATGGAACTCAAAAATTTTGCTCCGTTAGTCTTTTATGCCCTAAGCGGGAATTGGCCAAGAGTCCCCGAAATGGTTTGGGATGTGACTTGCAACTGGGCATAAAACGAAAACCAAGACTCAGATTGAGGAACCGTCATCTCTATTGGATTCTTGGAATATTATTTTAGGTAGAGCACCCCTCACTCCCGGTTCCAACCCCTCATAAGTTTTTTCTTTCATCGATTTCGATAACTAGTGCTTTGCTCATTAAGAAGCAATGCAACATTTGGATTTAGGGGTCCAATTTACGAAACCATGCCTCTGGAGAGGATGGAAAATGTGGTCACCTATTCCATGCATAAAAAATCATGAAACATCTCATGGATCTCAAAAATTTTGCTTTCTTAGACTTTTATGCCCGGAGGAGGAATTTCCAAGAGTCCCCGAAATGGTTTGGGATGCGACTCTCAATTGGACATAAAACGAAAATCGAGACTTGGATTGAGGAATCGTCGACTCCGATGGATTCCTGGGATAGGATTTCAACTAGAGCACCCCTCATTCCTGGGTGCCATGCCTTGGAAGTTGTTTTACTCATTGATTTCGAGAACTAGTGTTTTTCTCATGAGTTTGAAGCAAACCAACAATTGGATTAAGGGGTCCAATTTATGAAACTGTGCCTCGAGAGTAGATGGAAAATATAGTCACCTAGTCCATGCCTAAAAAATCTTGCAGCATCTCACAGAACTCAAAAATGCTGCTCTGTTAGGTTTTTATGCCCTCAGGAGCAATTGGTCAAGAGTCCCCGAAATGGTTTGGGATGCGACTTGCAACTGGGCATATAATGAAGATCAAGACTCAGATTGAGAAACCGTCGAATCCGATGGATTCTTAGGATAATATTTCATATAGAGAACCCCTCATTCACGGGTGCCATGCCTCATAAGTTGATTTAATCATTGATTTCAAGAACTAGTGTTTTTCTCATTTTGAAGCAATGCAACATTTGGATAAAGGGGCCAATTTACAAAACCATGCCTCGGGAGAAGATGGATAATTTGGTCACCTAGTCCATGCCTAAACAATATTGCAGCATCTCACAGGACTCAAAAATGTTTCTCCGTTAGTCTTTTATGCCCTGAGAGGGAATTAGCCAAGAGTCCCCGAAATGGTTTGGGATGCGACTTGCAACTGGGAATAAAACGAAAAACGAGACTCAGATTGAGGAACCGTCATCTCTGTTGGATTCCTGACATAGGATTTTAGCTAGATCTCCCCTCACTCCCGGTTCCAACCCCTCGAAAGTTGTTTTTTCATCGATTTCGATAACTAGTGCTTTTCTCAGTAAGAAGCAATGCAACATTGTGATTTAGGGGTCCAATTTACAAAACCATGATTCTGGAGTGGATGGACAATGTGGTCACCTACTCCATGCCTAAATAAGCATGCAAAATCTCATGGAGCTAAAAAATGTTGCTCCGTTAGACTTTTATGCCCAGAGGAGGAATTGCCAAGAGTCCCCGAAATGGTTTGGGATGCGACTTGCAACTGGGCATAAAACAAAAATAAAGACTCGGATTGAGGAACCATCATCTCCGATGGATTCCTGGGATAGGGTTTCAGCTAGATCACCCCTCACTCCTAGGTTCCATGCCTTGGAAGTTGCTTTACTCATTGATTTCGATAACTAGTGTTTTGCTCAGTTTGAAGAAAACCAACATTTGGATTAAGGGGTCCAATTTATGAAACCGTGCCTCAGAAGAAGATGGAAAATATAGTCACCTAGTCCACACCTAAAAAATCTTGCAACATCTCACAAAACTCAAAAATGTTGTTCCGTTAGGTTTTTATGCCCTAAGGAGAAATTGGCCAAGAGTCCCTAAAATGGTTTGGGATGCGACTTGCAACTGGGACTATAACGAATATCGAGACTTGGATTGAGGAACCATATAATTTGATAGATTCTTGGGATAGGATTTCATCTAGAGCACCCCTCACTCATGGGTGCCATGCCTCAGAAGTTGCTTTAATCATTGATTTCGAGAACTAGTGTTTTTCTCAGTTTGAAGCAATGTAGCATTTGGATTAAGGGGCCAATTTAAAAAACCATACCTCAAGAGTGGATGGATAATTTGGTCACCTATTCCATTCTTAAACAATCTTGCAGAATCTCACAAAACTCAAAAATGTTGCTCCATTAGTCTTTTATGCCCTAAGCGGGAATTGGCTAGGAGTCCCCGAAATGGTTTGGGATACGACTTGCAACTGGGCATAAAATGAAAATTGAGACTCGGATTGAGGAAACATTGTCTCTGTTGGATTCATGGCATAGGATTTTAGCTAGAGCAACCCTCACTCCCAGTTCCAACCCCTTGGAAGTTGTTTTTTTCATCGATTTTGATAACTAGTGCTTTTCTCAGTAAGAAGCAATGCAACATTTGGATTTAGGGGTCCAATTTATGAAACCATGCCTCAGGAGTGTATGGAAAATGTGGTCACCTATTCCATGCCTAAATAAGCATGCATAATCTCATGGAGCTCAAAAATGTTGCTCCGTTAGGCTTTTATGAACCGAGGATGAATTGCCAAGAGTCCCCGAAATGGTTTGGGATGCGACTTGCAACTGGGCATAAAATGAAAACCGAGACTCGGATTGAGGAACCATCCACTCCGATGGATTCTTGGCATAGTATTTCAACTAGAGAACCCCTCACTCCTGGGTGCCATGCCTCAAAAATTTCTTTACTCATTGATTTCAAGAACTAGTGTTTTTCTCAGTTTGAAGCAAACCAACATTTGTATTAAGGGGTCCAATTTATGAAACTGTGCCTTAGGAGAGGATGGAAAATATAGTCACCTAGTCCATACCTAGAAAATCTTGTAGCATCTCACGGAACTCAAAAATGATGCTCCGTTAGGTTTTTATGCCCTCAGGAGCAATTGGCCAAGAGTCCCTGAAATGGTTTGGGATGTGACTTGCAACTGGGAATATAACGAATATCGAGACTCGGATTGAGGAACCATCGACTTCGATGGATTCCTAGGATAGGATTTCATATATATCACCCCTCACTCACAGGTGCCATGCCTCAGAAGTTGCTTTAATCATTGATTTCAAGAACTAGTGTTTTGCTTAGTTTGAAGCAATGCAACATTTGGATTAAGGGGCCAATTTACAAAACCATGCCTCGGGAGTAGATGGATAATTTGGCCACCTATTCCATGCATAAAAAAGCTTGCAGCATCTCTCAGAACTCAAAAATGTTGCTCCGTTAGTCTTTTATGCCCTAAGCAGGAATTGGCCAAGAGTCCCCAAAATGGTTTGGGATGCGACTTGCAACTGGTCATAAAACAAAAAACCGAGACCTGGATTGAGGAACCATCATCTCTGTTGGATTCTTGGAATAGGATTTTAGCTAGAACACTCCTCACTCCTGGTTTCAACCCCTCGTAAGTTGTTTTTTCATCGATTTCGATAACTAGTGCTTTGCTCAGAAAGAAGCAATGCAACATTTGGATTTAGGGGTCCAATTTATGAAACCATGCCTTGGGAGAGGATGGACAATGTGGTCACCTAGTCCATGCCTAAACAAGCATGCAGAATCTCATGGAGCTCAAAAATGTTTCTCCGTTAGCCTTTTGTGCTCGGAGGAGGAATTGCCAAGAGTCCCCGAAATGGTTTGGGATGCGACTTGCAACTAGGAATAAAATGAAAACCAAGACTCGAATTGAGGAACCGTTTATGGATTCCTTGGATAGGATTTCATCTGGAGCACCCCTCACTCCCAGTTCCAACCCCTCGGAAGTAATTGTTTTCATCGATTTCGATAACTAGTGATTTGCTCAGTAAAAATAAATGAAACATTTGGATTTAGGAGGCAATTTACGAAACCATGCCTCGAGAGTGGATGGCTAATTTGGTTACCTATTCCATTCCTAAACAATCTTTCATCATCTCACGGAACTCAAAAATGTTGCTTCGTTAGTCTTTTATGCCCTGAGTGGGGTTTGAGGAACCATCGTCTTTGTTGGATTTCTGGCATAGGATTTTAGCTAGAGGACCCCTCACTCCCGGTTCACTCCTGGTTCATGATTGGATTCTATTTTCCCTAAATGTTAGTTTTGAGGCTGCATGTATTACTGTCCAAGAGGTTGGGAGAATTTTGGGAGAAAGAAGAGGAACCTCACTTATTTTCGAGAAAAGGGACACAACACTCCCTATTGTAGGGGAAGGTTAGTATAAGAAGTAGCATTTACCAGATAGAGGGGGGATAAAAGTAGTCTTTGACCAATAATTCCATAATGGGGTCATCCTTTTTAAGTAGGACAAGGAATAAAATATCTTCAAGGGAATTTTATATATTTCCATCAAGGACATGGAAACTTCTGATGTGGACAGTTTTGCATGGAGGCATTTCTCCCGGACCTCTTCATGAAAGATTGTGAATCTATTGTGCATGTACAAATATGTGAGATGTGGGCTTATGATAATATTTTGAATTTTCCAATAACATTCTCCATTGACCTTTTGTAAACCATTCCATTTGGTGTTTGTTTCTTTAAGTGTAAAGAAAAATGTTGGAGAATTATAAGACATAAGTTAGGTATGAGCTATTTGTTACCTCTTTGTTACCTTTTATTTTAATTGTATACATATTTTGTATTGATCAAATGAGGAATTAACCTAAAACTGATTCCATTAGACACAAACTCAATCCTAAGGCCAACTAAGGAGAAAAACAACACACGCTAATTAATCTAGGAGTCAAGCATGCAAACAAACCTTCTCACAAAGAAGTGCTAGTTGGTGATGGAATCCAACATCGCAGAATTGATGCGCGAAGGGGCTGCATTTCGGCAGGTGGAAAAGTTACGTTGACAACCTTCTTAACGAACTAACACCCTGGTGCAAGTTACCTTACCGGGGAGTGGGAAACCCTCCAAGGAGTCTGAGTGATTCTAGCCAACGTCGATCCTAGGTACAACACCACCTTCCCTGTGTTGTCACCTTGTGTAGGAAGTCTAAAATATTATGGCCTCTATGGTACCACCTACTATACCAGAGAAAAGGGGGGACAGTCGACATTCGATACCAAGACCAACAAATTAGGGTTGATTACTCTGAGGGCCCCAATGCAACCTCGTGATTGACTCTTCTGTTAGAAGGGCTTCCCAAATTAAGTGATATAGCAACTGGATTTCACTCCCTAACTCAAAGATTTATGTTTGGTTAGCATCTTTGGAAATTTATTCTCACAATCCTATTCCAAAACTCTACACCTAAGCTAACATGGGTTTGAAGAGCTCTAGAAAAGTTGCTAGATAAATTTTAATTAGTGCTTGATTTTAGGTTTTTGTTACTCAAAGGAGTGGTCGTGAAACTGATGGCATTTTGACTCGAATCTTTAAACCATGCAAGAGGAAAATGAAATGCAAGAAATTCAACTTCGATGAAAATTAACTATGGGAAGGAGCAAGAGGTTTTAATCAAAGAAATAATTTCTTGATAGATTACTATGTGTGCAGTATTGCAAAATGACCCAAATTTTAAAAATACCATGCAAATGTCATAGTTCACTTAGTACACCTATACAACATTGAATCAAATGTCATCATTTATAACATATTAAAATTTTATGATTATAGAGACCACCATACACA
>ML778331.1:570703-581944 GCA_009831015.1 Picea engelmannii
AAATAATTTTTAGGAACAAAATAGGCTTGCCACTACTTCCCCGAATCATGAAAACACAAAGCCATCCAGAGATCCAGAGTCTTCCAATTCAGATAAACACAACTAGTGTGTTGAGGAAAAAATATGAATTATCTTACTCAATCATTTTTTAATCTTGCCTGGTTAGGACAAGATAGTCAAGAATATCACCCTATGTTTTATAGCCTCAAAAATATTTTCCCAATCCACAAGTATTAATTACAAGGGTTTATGATGATTTATTAATGAAAATAATGTTTCAAAATAACATAAAAAAAATTATATAAGTTTCTGAAAAATATACAGATTACAGAAAGTAAATATGGAGATCAAAAATAAAAAGTAACCAAGTCACAAATACACAAAAATGATACAGAATATCAATCTGTTTTATTTCATTTCGAGATATCAAAAGTGTTTTTCTCTTTACAAAAACCCTATGAGGGCATGGACCAAAGTCTAATCTAAAGATCCCCGATGAACACCATACAAAAGGACTCTCACAAGAAGTAAAAACTGAAATTTATAATCGGGATCAGCTTGCCACAGACTGCTTCCAATTTGAATCTGCAAAATATTATTTATCATCTATGAAACTCAATCCATAAACAAACAAGAATACACAGACTATCAAGGATGGATCAACACCTCCAAGACAAACATTTGAATTATTTGGTTTAGTTTTGAACCTTGTTGTATACAATAGGATCTTGCTGTCAAAAAGAGAATTAGGCTTTGAATAAACTCAAGAATGAATGAAAACTGAACTATCTCATGAAATAAAAAGAGAAAACATTAGTCTTTTTTTATCATTCTATTCTCCTCTTGTTCTTCTTCTCATTTAGATTTTATGCCTTCCAAATAAGTTGAAGTAGTTCAACTCTTTTTTTTAGTTAAGTTAGTTTGAATTAACTAATTTAGTTTAGGAGAACTAATAATAATAATAATAATAATAATAGTTAAGGGTATTTAATTAATAATAATTGGGTAGGTGGGACCCCTTGTGACTCCCTTCTTTTATTCGTTTCAAATTATAAAATAAAACACAAATGGATAATCATTCAACACATGCCACCCTTGTAACTCCCTTAGATACCTTCGAAATTGAATCTTTAAACATCAGAAATAATTTAAACCATATCCAAAAATATATAAATATTCACATAATCCATATTATCCAAAAAAGAGCTTGTTGTCCAAACTTTCTGTAGACCACTGTCTTCATCAACTTAATAATAAAAACACATAAATTAAAATCCACACTTGCCACCCTGAGAGGCAATTTTCTTTTATCACTATTGTCCCCTTTTGATTTTTCGGAAGTAGCCCGAGGTTGATTTCAACCTTGAGTCTGTATTTCACTAATTACATGAGAACGGTCATCCTTCAGATGCATGCGGGAGGACACGCATTTTGAAGAGTCATTTGAAGGAGAAGAAGGAAAGGCAGTAGCTTTTCCTTTATCTTGCACATGGGGGACATCAGTTTTAAGCCTTTTACTAGCATGTGAGGATTGAATTGGTGTATGCACAGGGGCAATCTAAACATTAGGATTTAAAGGCGTCAGAGGAGGTAATGACAAATTGGGCTAGCCAAGATGGTGAGCGACAGTCGGATTGACAATCTCTTTCCATCCATCATTTGCAGGGACTTCTGGTTGCATGGACACATGAGGAGGCACAAGAATACCAGGGATGTTCTGAGGTTGGAAGAGAGGTCTCTCTGGTCGAGGTTGTACTATTGCTTGCCCAATCCAGTTAAAGAACCCAGATTGGAACAGTTGATTCAATTCCTGAGAATCAACATCAAAATGAATGGAGAATATATGTCTTCTAGGCCCTCTGTTCCACTTTCCTCTTCCTCTATTATTTCTTCCATGGATGCCCCTATTGAAGAAACCCATCCTGTAGTAGCAATTCATCAGTAACTAATCCCTTAATAAACCATACATGACATTCTGCTTGCATGAATCAATAATTGGCTAAAAAATTGACATGAGATATCTGCAAATCCATCCATAAAAAAAACTATTTAATAATTGCCAAGTGACCAGGGGTGATAGGGTTCATGGGACATATGGAGGGAGTGTAATGAGTGAAATGTGGTATAATGAGAGGGGATAATTACGCGAATACTACTCAACAATATATCAAATAATTTGACTATGTAAAATATATCAAAAAATATCATTTGCCAACCATTGGTGTGTCATATCTTTTGTCATCGTTACACAGACCCTTTTAATTTATTTTACAGAACATGGATGTCATAATGATATTGGGATTATGAGGGGGATATAATGAGCGAAAAGTGATAGCATGACAGGGACATAATATGGATATTTTTCATATAAAACTAAATCAAAATCAAACAATCAAACATATATATGCTCATACCTCCACAATTTAATCAGTATCACTTTTCAAAACCACCATCTAAATTGTTACTTCCTTTACAGATTGCTTGTTGGTTTCCAAAAAAATAACAATTCATATGCCCATAAATACTCAATTATAGTAGCCTTTGCATCTATGTAATACTTATATAGTTTTCCTATCAACAGTATTGCAATCGATATGGTGAACATAATAATCCTTTGAGCCATGACTATTTATAACTCCAATGCTAATTCTCCTTTTATTTTAAAACTAATAGAAAACACACAGTGATTCTAGCCATTTATATCCAATATTTATTTTGTAAAATCAAATAAGAATATGCACATTATTAACCACCATTTGTCAATTATTCAAACATTGTTAGACATAATCAACTGGGAAAAAACTCTTAATCGGAAAATGCAGACATCTTGTGCCCTTCAAAATTTACCACATACATATAACATGTAACAATAGTCTTGACAATGAGGGTTACCAAAATGACAGTCAGCCACCTCCACAGGGAATGAAAAGAGGCGAACTCTTAAACAACATTGTAATGTGAGTGTCCAAGCACAACCTGTGCCCAACCAAAAGCATATATAATGCTTCCATTTAACTTTTGGGTGATGTCAAACCCAATTGTGCCATTTTCCAAGAACCTTTGTCAATCGAGAGCAATGCTATGATAGATAATAGCTTGAGGTCTTGCCAATCCAAGGAAAAAAACTTTAACTTTAAACCTTCAACAGTTCACATTGCAACCCAGAGTATTGAAAAATATCAACCATAGAGATGAAAATAGAGTGGCAAATCTTAAACACAAAGACTAATTGTAACACCCATGCGCAAAGCTCAAATATTTTCAAACATAATAATGAATTTCCATAGAGAACCAGACCCAAAACCCAAGCTGACCGAACATTCTTCACTTTCATTTTATTAATAAACTCATACAAAGATTATCCATAGAAAGGAGAGCATAACCATTCCATTTTCAAAAAAATCAATAGTCCAAAATAATCCACAGACACAATATCAATTACACAGTTCAAACATCCAATAATATCTTAAGAAACACACAGACCGCAAGCAATCCTGAGCCAAAAATTGATTCGAAGGGAAGAAAAATCATCATGGATGGAAGAGTAAGGAACCATAAATGGAAAATCTTGTGTGAGGAAGAGAGTTAGACTGTATGCCTCCTTCCCAACCAAAAAACAAGAAGCATCAACAACCACCGGAGCCAAAAAAACCAAAATGCAAGTATGACTAGGGTGATAGGCCTCGAGGGTTGTTTGAGTGACGTGCAGTAAATGCACGTCACTTATCCCTCAAATATCATTGAATTCAATGTACGATCCATCCAATCCACCATAACACTAAGAATTAAATCAACCACATAACCATTGACATATCCCAATTTCATAGTGCGCCACCTTTGGTAATGTCAAACCTTTAAAAATAACAAGGTTCTATAACATTAACCCATGTGAATTCAATAGATAACATCCAATGAGGCGCATAACTATAGCAGCCAAGGTTTGCACACCCTTCTTTGTCACAATAATACCACATTAGAGTTTGTATATAGTCCTTTAATTTAAAAGATCCCCAATATTATCCCTTTTAATAAGATCATATTAAACCAATTGATTCCATATTAAATCGAAATATCAAAAAAAATTGATAATGATCCTTTCATCCATAGGGAAGCCTTAATATAATTTGAGACTGGTTACCAAAACTATTAGTTATATGTATCAATCAACCAATCACCTTATCTCACCTCAACATTTTAACCATGATTCGAAACGACGAACTGTAGAAGACTGTGTTGGTATCATCACAATAGAAAACAAAATATAAGCACAACATATCCATCATAGTGCCATAAGTATACGAGGGGGTCCCACCTAATAGTTTATTATTAATATAAATAATTAATAGAGCTTGAGAATCATTTTCAAGCATAGTATTCATCATTGCGTTTTTAAGTGTCGAAAAACTAGCGACTCCATAGGGAAATCTGTTTCCAACAGATTAAGAACTCAGAATGTATGGTTTCGTAGACCAGGTGAAACATAAAATCAAGGAATTATACATCAAAATGATTATGCAACAGGGGAAGTGAGGCGGTTTAAGGGAAAGATGATTTGGAATTTTGGGAATAACTCATGGAAAGTGTTATGTATGAGGGGCTTATTCCAGTATGCATAACATTCGATTAATCACAGTAAAAGAGATCTTTGCTTTAAGGAGAAAAATTTATGGTGTAATCTTTTTGAATCTCAGGGCGGAGGGAAGAAAAGGAAAGCAGGAAATAGGGATAAAAAAACAATTATCTTATCTAACAACAGTATTGGAAGTAGATAGAAATTTCAATGATGTCTTCAAGTAGGGACATCATGACAATTGTGTAACCTGATTGTTATTGATTAGCAATACTTTTAGAATATCATCGTTGTGGCAACACTAATCCAGAATTTTCTTATTGACAAGAAAAGAAATCAATAAAAGAAATAAAACAACAGAAATAAAATAGCAGAAAAATAAAAAAGCAAAGAAAAATCAAAGTATTGAAACAAAATAATAATAGAGAAGTAATTTCATATAGTATTTCATCTTTCAAGTTGGTTCCACATAGTGTTTCAAATGGGAACTGTTAGTGCTATAAGAAAATAATCACTAATCCTTTAGAATATAATAATTTGCACCCAGGACAAAAGCGATTTTAAAAAGACCCAGCCATAACTTTTGAAACTTTGAATTCCTTCCTCTATCAGCATGAGTTGAATCCTATAGAAAGACTTTCTTATTGACCTTAAATCTGACAGCTTTTGCACTTTTATTGAAATATTTTTTTACATTTTGTTGTCTTATCTTTATGTTCTCCAAGGAAAACATCCTTTGTTCCTCTAAATCCAACAGTACATTTATCCTTTGAGGGATATTAGAAGAATCCAATTCTTCAATCTATAGCATCAGTCGTAGAGAAGAAAGTTCCAGCTTGGTAGGAAGAATAACTTATTGACCATAAACAAGATGAAAGGGAGTGAAACATGTGCTCACCTTGGTCATAGTGGGATCTTCCGAAAGGGTGTAAGTGAAGAGGGTGTTCCATTGATGAGGCTTATCTTGAATGAGCCTCTTGATAATTCTAACCATATTTTTGTTAGTAGACTCAGCTTTCCCATTCCCTTGAGGGTAATAATTTGATGAAGTAAAATGTTTAACTCCCAGTTTAGCTAGAAACTGAGTCAGCTTAGCAGAAATAAAAGTGGGATCGTTATCTGTAATAATCTCTAAAGGAAGACCAAATCTGGAGAAAATATTAGTTTCAAGGAAATAAATAACCTGTTCATCCTGTGAATGCTTAAGTGGGACAACTTCAGTCCATTTCGTAAAATAATATGTGGCTATCAAGATAAAAAAAATTCCATGTTGAAGATGGAGGATTAATAGGACCAATAAAGTTCAGAGCCCATTTTGAAAAAAGGAATGTTAGGGAGGACAGGTTGTAAAGGCGTGGCAGAAATACGTTATTTCCCAGTGAACTTCTAGCACTTGTCACAAGATCTTGAAAAATTATAAGAATCACGAAAAATTGAAGGCCAATAAATGCCCTTTTTTGATGATTTTAAAAGAAGTAGTTTTAGGAAAAAAGTGGCCACCCACATGAATAACAAAATCTGAAGATCCATGGGTTTCTTGTAACAATTTTTGTGCTTCCTCATTATTTACACAGTGAACTAATATACCATCAAAATATCTCCTAAACAAGAAGTCTCATAAAATAACATATCCGGAAGATTCAAGATGGAGTCTTCTCCTTTGATGAGTATCTAAGTTATCTGGACATCCCTAATTTTGCAAGTAATACACCAGATATTTATACCAGGGATGTGCAGCTACAGGAAGGATTTGACTGTCAATGTAAAATAGTGTTGACAGAGGTTTATATTGTTCATCAATTTCTTCACTTGCTTCAACATGTTAGCTAAGTGAAGGGCTAAGTCACATCCCTTAATGGTTTTTGAAGTCATGATGGTTAAATCATGCTCCTGGATCTTGGCAATCCAATGTGCAAGATTCTCTGAAAGATAAGTCTATGAGAGAAAAAACTTGACAACAGGTAAAGGGACTTTTACCAATGTGTGCTTACCTAAGATAAAGTGGTGAAATTTCTCCACATCTTTAACAAGAGAGAAATCATGTTTTTCAATATAAGAATATTTGAATTCATCATCTGATAAGATTTGATTCATGTAAGCTATTGGTTTTTCATTACTTTGTTCACCACATTGTATGAGGATAGCAGAGATTGCTTCCTCTGTGGCATTAGTATATATAGTAAATTCTTTCTCAAAATCTGGCTTCGCCAAAACCGGTGCGAAACTGATTTCCTTATTAATCCTTACGAAATCATTCTCGATGTCATCAGTCGAAGAAAAGGAGTGATATTTCTTGAGAATATTGTGAATTGGTTTAACCATTACAACAAAATTAGGAAAAAACCTACAGACAAAGTTGATGATGCCCATAAAGGCTTGAACCTCCTTTTTGTAAGTAGGAGTAGGAAGATTTAGGATAGCATCAATCCTTTCAGGATCTATGCTTATTCCTGAATCAA
This sequence comes from Picea engelmannii, assembly GCA_009831015.1. Lineage (NCBI taxonomy): Eukaryota > Viridiplantae > Streptophyta > Pinopsida > Pinales > Pinaceae > Picea > Picea engelmannii. The sequence continues at coordinate 577,733 of ML778331.1, forward strand.
AGACAATATGCCCAATGATCTTTCCCTTGGTAACGCCAAAAATAGACTTAGAAGGATTTAAAGAGATGTCGAATTTCCTGCATCTCATCAAAACCTTTCTAAGATGACCAAAATGATCCAATCGGTTCTTTGAATATACAGTCAAGTCATCAAGATAAATCTGAATAATCTTACCTATCAGATCGTCAAAATCTATCTGCATAGCTCTTTGGAAAGTGGCACATGCATTAAATAAGACAAAAGGCATGTGTTCATAAGAAAATGTTCCCCAACGTGTAATGAAAGTGGTTTTGTATGTATCTATCCTTTTTACCTTGATTTGATTATAACCAAAAAAATCGTCAAGTAAGGACATCATCTGTGACCCTGCAACTTGTTGCAAAATCATTTCCATATTAGGGAGAGGAAAATGGTATTTTATGCTCACTTTATTCAATGCGCAGAAATCAATGCACAATCGGATATGACCAGTTTTTTTCTGAATGGGAACCAAATTGGAAACCCACTCAGAATACTTAACAAGGAAAATTATCCCAGCCTTCAAGATTTTTTCCAACTCCTTTCGAATAGTCGCTTCAAGTGCAGGGTTAATGGGTATTTGTTTTTTCCTAACTGGTTTTATGCCTTCCTTTATAGGAATGGCATGTTGTATAAGAGCAGGATCAAAACCACGAAGATCCTCATAAGACCAAGCAAAAACATCTTGAAATTCATGAAGTAACTCAGTGAATTTCAACTTTTCTTCATCAGTACACTGGGCACCTATCTTAACATTGTTTGGGGAACCAGGTGTCCCAATGTTTAAAGAAATGGTTTCACCCACTTTACTTTTTTACTTCTCTTATTTATGTGTTTCTTTGTTGCTTACATCACTTGATGAAAATGAACTTTCTATAGGATTCAAGCCCTTCAGAATTATGTTGTTTTCCATGGATATAATCTCCTTGGGATTATATGGTTCATTTTGCATGAAAGCATAGATGCTTTCATCACTAAGGAAGACATGCCATGACTCTACATTGTAAGGGATATGAGGACGATATAAATATTGAAAAGTACAATCAGGTCTTTGTGGGAGAAGTTTTTGAGTAGGAGAGACTGCAAAAACAACTAACATGACAGCCATTGAATCTAGTTCCCTTTTAACATGAGTGATGTTAAATGATAGTAAGTTCGAGATAAGTGCCCAAACAGTTTGGGTGTAGTGTTTGATTAACTTGTTTCTAGGAGAATATATTTTACGTACAAGGTTTAAAACAAGTTCAGAGTCCCCAAAAACTGTAAGGTGACCACTATTGATGAATGCATCTATGGGAGACATCCTCCAGCTTACAACCCTATGATATGTGGAACATAGTATCTATGGAAGTCTTTCTCTCATCTTAGAAACCTGAGAGAAAGACCCTAAAAAGGGTTCATGGTTCTAGCCTGGGATAGAGATAGGAATGTAGAGATGACCTCCTCCATGACATGAGTGAGAAGAACTCCAGATGATAAACACTATAGTTGAGGTAGAATTCTTTGTAAAGTATTATACTTGGTAGCATGTGAGCATATTGATATAAATTCTTAATTTAACAAATACAACTATCATCTCCTCTAGGATAAAATTCTTGTGTTGACCCCAGGTTACCATGGAGGAATGTTTGATCACAACACTAGAAGAGTTTTGACCTAATTTCGTATTGTATTTCTTACTTTTTATCTTTGCTTCAGACAAGCCACAAGTGATATCTCTAAAGGAGCTACTGTGATGATTATTCGTGTTTTTGTTTGATCTACTATTATCAAAAGAGTATTATTCTTGCTTGTTGCTTTGTTGACTTTGTTCAGGTCACAGGTGATAACCTTGAGGAATCCATAGTGAAGGTTGCAAAAGGAAACATATTAGATGAGATATGAAGTAGACTATGTACATGACCATATACATTCATGTACCCAAAGAGAAGAAGTCCAATATAGATCCTTTAGGAAGAAAGGATACAATGAATCTTCAAAGACATCTCTAGTAAGAGACAGATTGAGACAAGCAGAGACATTTTCCTTGAAGAAGAGATAGTTTTACAAAGAACCAGAGAATCTCATATGGAGATTGACAGTGAGACAATGCCTTCTCCCCCTTAAGAAATTAAGAGGGAGGCAGACATTACTCTAGTTTATCCAGGATCTCCAATTGATATTTTCATAGATATTACAGTAAGGCATAAAATTCCTACCTAGACTCACTCTGCAAAAGGTAGAGAAACATACAAGCCTCTCAAGGCACATTCTGAGAAAGCAAAAGAGATTTTTGAGCTATCCTTCAATCATGAGCCACTTCATCGATGATGAGATTCCTTGTCTTAAATAAGCAACAAAAGAACCAGTATGGAAAGATGCCATAACAAAAGAATACTAGTATATATTAAAGAATGATGCATAAGATATTATTCAGGGACCAGAAATGGAAGTATGTGGTAACTTCCAATTAGATATATAAGATCAAGCATGCAGCTGATGGAAGTGTCGAGAAATACAAAAGGAGATCTATAGCTAGAGGTTTCTCATAAACAAAGGGAGTTGTCTATGATGAGACACTTGACCCAGTGAACTCGATACACTTCCATCCATACTACCATCCATGAATTGAAAACTATAGCACATAGATATATTCTTGATGAGTTTTAGCAATATTATTGTTGATACAAACCTATACAGTGTTGGTGATGAGAACTTGATCTTGATGAATTATTCAGAAAGCGTTGTTGTTGGATACAAGTAATCCTTGAATTTTGAAATCGAGATGAAGAATCTGAGTATAATGCACTACTTCTTGGGACAAGAAGTATGACAGAGGACCGATAAGATTTTCCCGAGTCAAGGAAAATATACAGTGAAAATATTAAAGAAGTTCAGTATGACAGAATGAAAAATCCACCATGATGGATTTAAAGAAGAATATTGATGATGATTCAGATGAGACTGATCCACAACTAATTGGATCATTAATGTATTTGGTTAACACCAGACTGGATTCATACCATGTAGTTAATGTGTCTAGTCATTTCATGAGTCAACCAAGACAGAATCACTAAGACAATAACAAAACATATATTGAGATATATACAAGGCCCAATTGGATATGGCCTGAGATATGCCTCTAGTGTGAAACTAAGTATGCAGGATAGACCAATTCATATTGAGCAGAAAGTACAGTGGACCAAAAGAACACATCCAGTTGATGTCCTACCTTGAAGTTTTCCATGTTTTCCTGATACAGCAAAAAAACAAAACTCTATGGCCTTGAGTAACACAGAGGCAAAGTATATAAGCATCGACTGTGCGAAGCAATGTGGCCTCACAAGCTTTTGACATATTTACTTGACCATGATATGGATCCTATGATGATGACCAAAAGTCATGAGTAAAATCTCCTTGAGAACCCAATGTTTCTTGATGGATTGAAATACAATGAGATGAAACATCCTTATTTCATAGATATGATGTAGAGGAAAATTGTACACATGTAGTACCTTCCTACACATGAGAAGATTGTAGATATCTTCACCAAATTAACTTCGTGAAGAATGGATCCCTAGTTGAGAGGGAGTGTCGATAACTCCAGCCAAGACAAAATTCAAAATGCATCTACGTGAGACTTGGAATAATAAAGAATGCCTTCCTAGATGAGAGGGAGTGTTGATGAATGAAACTATGGGAGACATCCTCTAGCTTACAAACATGTTAGATGTGGACCATAGCAACTATGGAAGTCTTTCTCTCAGCTTACAAACCTGAGAGAAATCCCCTAAGAAGGGTTCATGGTTCCAACCTGGGAGAGAGCTAGGAACTTAGAGATGACCTCCTCCATGATGTGAGTGAGAAGAACTCCAAATGATTATCCGGTGGAAAAGTGATCTGTTGAGTTAGGATGTGTCTGTGGCTGAGCAAAAGGTGAATGTGAGAAATCCCAAAAGTGTTAGGCACATCATCATGTGAACATAAATTAAGATGATGTGATGGACTCTTCTGTTAAGAACCAAACATCAATATAGCATATAAAAACCTCAGAAAAAGTACTCAACGCCTGGAAAAAGAGATAATTTCAGATAATAAGCCTCTTCGAGGGGGCAACCTCCTTTTACCCCACTTAAATGTTCCAGTACAAGATGATTCAAAATGAAAATGTCTCCTTGGTATATATAGGAGACTAGGAGGTATAATGGCCTAAAG
>ML778331.1:582044-597084 GCA_009831015.1 Picea engelmannii
CTGGGTTTTCTTCCCTTGTTGAGAAGGGTTTCCTAGGATACTTCTTGTGTTCTTGTGCATGGTGTTTCTTCTTGTGATATTGGTTGTTGCAACATTCTTGTTTATGGTTAAGACATGATGAAATTGAAATGAACTACATGATTAACCTAATGCTTATGAAAAATCAACAACCACAACCTAAATTCGGTGACGTTGTTTGTGAAAGAAAAATCTAACCTATAGGAAAAGTTATGAATTCTACCTACAGGTGAGTACAAAATAATTCCAGCTCCATTACCTTCGTTGGAGCATGAACCATCAAAGTGCATATGCCACATCCCATCCTCTAGGTCATTTTTTTCCAAGGTAGTGTTATCCTCATCGGAAAATATGGAGTACACTCCTAGGTATTCCTCGACATAATTTACATTAGGTTGTGGGATGCTTTATATATACAGTGAAATTATTCCCTCCCTTAGGAATATGATGTTATTCCCATTCTGAGGAATGGATAAGTGTGTCCCATCAAGTGAGAGATATCCACCTGTCAAAGCTTTCCGGTCTCTTCCTAAGATGATTGAATAATTACTCATTGGCATGTCAATTACCTGAATACTAAGGGTTGTCCTTATTTCAGGATGCATTCATAGAACCAAAGTCACGTATTTGATTTCACCTATGGTCGATTGTTGTAAACTATTATAAGAGAGCATGCTTGGGCCCAAACCGTCATCAATTAGACAACAATGGGCTATTTTTTCCATAATATTTACAAAAATTAAAAATGGGGGATCTTTTATAGAGTTTCTAAAGTTATTTACACCTACTTTATTTACACTAGAATCCTCTTGTTTTACCTCTTCAGAGAGATTGGATATGGTGGAAGTTTTTCCTTCCATGAAATTTTTTAGATGTTTTTGTTGCTCAGGTGCCCCAACCATGTCCAGAAGAGTACCATCGGCCTTGATATTATCCAATTGGTTGAGAATGTTGTATTTGGAGGAGGGAATAGGGGAGGGAGTTCCTTGACTATCAAGAGTCTTGGTATCTTATTCAATAGCATCTTTCAAAGTTGAGCTTGGGCTAGATGAAGTACGAGGGGGGTCATATTTTCCTTTTGAAGCATAGCATTTATTCCTAGTGTTTATGATCATGACATCCTCTAGTTCTGTGAAATCTAGAACAACAATGGTAGTTTCAGGCCTTTTGCCAAAGATTTTATCTCTGGCACTCTTATTTACCTCACAAGTACTTTCCTTGTGATGTTCCTCACAAACGTTACACCAAATGCGATGCATGATGGATTTGGGCTGAAATTTGTTTTCATTGGGATTCCTAAAAGATGGTGAAGAAGAAGATGAGGCCCCAGGAGTAAGTGAAGGGAAATTTCCCTTTCGCTCATATGCTATCATTTGGTTATTCATATCATGCACAAGCTGTAAGAGAGCATACATGTCTATTTGTTTAATTGTGTCTCCCTTGGGAAGACCTGTTATTTCTAGTTGTTCTCCATACTCTAGACAAGTATGTAGAGCGGAACCAAGATTTTCAATAGAGTTTTCTTCAAGCATATGACGATAAGGGGAAGGTAGAGAATTATAGTAATGCATAAAAGAGGCTTGGTTATGAGGGAGAATATTTCGGTAATCTAGTCATATAACTTGGTGAAATGTAAGTTGAAAGACTTGATAGTCTCACTATCTTTGTACGCAATGTTATTGTATTATCGTAATTGTTCAGTTGGGATTTTAGACTGCCCATAAGTATATTTGAACCATTAAACTAACTCTTCCCAAGTGGAAATAATCTTGAGAGGGAGATCAAAGAAACATGTCGTTGCTTTCCCTTCAAGGGAGTTAACAAATAAGTGCATACAAGTATCATTGTCATTAACTCCTATATTGTGACAGGAATTGGAGAATTCCACCAAGTGTTCATTTTTAGTGACTATTATTCCATGAAAACCTAGGGAGATTCTCTTTGAATTTTGGAAGTGGACGATTAGTAGGTGCTAGGTTCATAGGAGAGGATACATGCCACAAAGTAGTAGTAGCATCTTTTTTGAATTGAAAAAGTCCATACTTATTTATGTACTTGGTGGGGTTGGTAGTAGATTGGATAGGGACTTGATGGTTATACAAGCTACCAATCACTGATTAGATTGAAGGTGTAGATAAAGAATCACCTCCAGTGCCACCAGAGCCACCCACATATGCCATTTTGTGAATTATGGGTAAGGGAGAGAAAGAGGAACTAGCTGGATCAGACAAATTTCTCCTTAGAGTACCTTGTTGGGTTGAAAAACAACATGTATTCTTCCTATTTCAGTGATAGGGGTGATTTCAGGAGATAAACCTCTTCTTCTCCTAGAGATGTGAGGGTTTAAGGACACAAAAAGAAGATAAAAACTTTTAGGAAAAAGAAAGCTATAGTTGATTCCTAGGTTGCCTTTTCCTGGCCTCACAACATTCTCGAACACTTATGTCTTGTTCAATTACTTCCCACGAGCATTCAAGCTCAGCCTGGGTGTTAGCAGCTTCTAAGATGGTATTGAATAAAGTTAAATAAATATTGGTTTGGTCCTTAAAACCGGGCTCAATATTGGGTTGCCTTGTAAAAGGTATTGTCATGAAGAAAAGAAAATAGTCAAAGAATCAAAAGCAGAAATATAAAAATATTCAATGATAATCATGAATACAATCAACCAGAGAGATATGGAAGATCTTCCCAGTATGGTCGCCAAATAAATGTTGAGGAAAAAATATGAATTATCTTACTCAATCATTTATGAATCTTGCCTGGCTAGGACAAGATAGTCGGGAATATCACCCTATGTTTTATAGAATCAAAAATATTTTCCCAATCCACAAGTATTAATTACAAGGGTTTAGGATGATTTATTAATGAAAAGAATGTTGCAAAATAACATATTTTTTATATATAAGTTTCTGAAAAATATACAGATTATAGAAAGTAAATATGGATATCAAAAAGAAAAAGTAACCAAGTCACAAATACACACAAATGAGACAGAATAGCAATCTTCTTTATTTCATTCTGAGATATAAAAAAAAAAAAATTATTTACAAAACCCCTGTGAGGGCATGGACCAAAGTCTAATCTAGAGATCCCCGATGAACACCATACAAAAGGAATCTAACAAGAAGTAAAAACTGAAATTTATAATCTGGATCATCTTGCCACAGACTGCTACCAATTTGACTCCGCAAAATATTCTTTATCAACGATAAAACTCAGTCCATAAACAAACAAGAATACACAAACTATCAAGGATGGATCAACACCTCTAAAACAAGCATCTAAATTATTTGGTTCAGTTTTGAATCTTACTGTCTACAATAGTACCCTGATGTCAAAAAGAGAATGAGGCTTTGAATAAACTCAATAATGAATGAAAATTGAACTATCTCATGAAATCAAAAGAGCAAGCCTTAGTATTGCTTTCACCTTCTATTATCCTCTTGTTTCTTCTTCTCATTTAGCTTTTATGCCTTCCAAATAAGTTGAGGTAGTTCAACTACTTAGTTTAGTTAAGTTAGTTTGACTTAACTAATTTAGTTTAGGAAAAATAATAATAATAATAATATTTAAGGGTCTTTAATTAATAATAACTAGGTAGGTGGGACCCCTTGTGACTCCCTTCTTTTATTCTTTTCAAATTATAAAATAAAACACAAATGGATAATCATTCAACACATGCCACCCTTGTAACTCCCTTAGATACCTTCAAAATTGAATCTTTAAATATTAGAAATAATTTAAACCATATCCAAAAATATATAAATATTCACATAATCCATATTATCCAAAAAAGAGCTTGTTGTCTAAACTTTTTGCAGACCACTGTCTTCATCAACTCAATCATAAAAGCACATAAATTAAAATCCATACTTGCAACTCTGAGAGGCAATCTTTCTTTTATCACTGTTGTCCCCTTTGATTTTCCGGAAGTAGCCTGAGGTTTATTTGAACCTTGAGGTTGTATTTTGATAATTACATGAGAACAATCATCCTTCAGATACATGCGTGAGGACACAGATTTTGAAGAGTCATTTGAAGGAGAGGAAGGTGAGGCATAAGCTTTGTCTTTATCTTCCACATGGGGGACATCAATTTTAATCCTTTTACTATCATGTGAGGATTGAACAGGTGAATGCACAGGGGCAATATAAACATTAGGATTTACAGGTGGTGGAGGAGGTAATGAAAAATTGGGCCAGCCATGATGGTGAGAGACAGTTGTATTGGAAATCTCTTTACATCCATCATTTGCAAGGAATTCTGGTTGCATGGACACATGAGGAGGCACAGGAATACCAGTGATGTTCTGAGGCTGGAAGGGAGGTCTCTCTGGTCAAGGTTGTACTATTACTTGCCCAATACAGTTAAAGAACCTAACTTGGAATAGTTGGTTCAATTCCTGGGAATCGACATCAAAATGAATGGAGAATCTAGGCCTTCTTGACCCTCTGTTCTAGTTTCCTCTTCCTCTATTATTTATGAAATGGTTTCTCCTATTAAAGAAAATCATCCCGTAGTATCAATTTGTAAGTAACTAAGCCCTTAATAAACCATACATGACATTCTACTTGCATGAATCAATAATTGGCTCAGAAATTGACACGTGATATATCCAAATCCATCCATAAAAAAACTATTTAATAATTTCCAAGTGAGCAGGGGGTGACAAGGTTCATGGGACATATGGAGGGAGTGTAATGAGCGAAAGGTGGTATAATGAGAGGGTATAATTATGCTAATACTGCTCAACAATCAATCAAATAATTTGACTATGTAAAATATACCAAAATATCAGTTTCCAACCATTGTTGTGTCATATCTTTTGTCGTTGTTACACAAACCCTTTTAATTTATTTTATAGAACAGGGATGTCATAATGATATTGGGATTATGAGGGGGATATAATGAGAGAAAAGTGGTAGCATGAAAGGGACATAATATGGATATTGTTCATATAAAAATAAATCAAATCAAACAATCAAACATATCTATGTTCAGACCTCCACACTTTAATTAGTATCACTTTTCAAAACCACTATCTAAATTGTTACTTCCTTTACAGATTGCTTGTTGGTTTCCAAAAAAACAACAATTCATATGCCCAGAAATACTCAATTACAGTAGTAGCCTTGGCATCTATATAATATTTGTATAGTAGTCCTATCAACAGTATTGCAATCGATATGGTGAACATAATAATCCTTTGATCCACGACCATATATAACTCCAATGCTAATTCTCCTTTTCTTTTAAAACTAATAGAAAACGCACAGTGATTCCAAACATTTATATCCAATATTTATTTTTAAAATCAAATAAGAATATGCACAGTATTAACCACCATTTTTCCATTATTCAAACATTGTTCAACATAATCAACTGGGAAAAAATTCTTAATCAGACCCCAATCCTTTCACACACAGGTCTCATTCACATATAATCAGCATAAGAATTGATTCGAATAGAATTCAAAAATAGCATGAAACTCTGAGTCCACGCTTCATATAAAACAACATGTACAAACCTCTTCAAAATTGCTAAACAAAGGAAAGAACCAAATCGTGCTCAATCGACCAAGCACACATAGTGCTTAATTACCCTTGACTGGATTGAAACAATATCAAGATCGTATTTAGGTTTTAACACAACAAATGGGAGTAAGAATAGATGGCTCAATCAAAGGAATAAGTCCTCAAAAAACACAGACATCTTGTGCCCTTCAAAATTTACCACACATATAACATGTAAAAATAGTCTTGAGAGTGAGGGTTACCAAAATCACAGTCAACAACCTCCACAGGGAACGAAAATAGGTAAAATCTTAAACAACACAGTAATGTGAGTGTCCAAGAACAACCCATGCCCAACCAAAAGAATATATAATGCTTCCATTTAACTTATGGGTGATGTCAAACCCAACTGTGCCATTTTCCAAGAAACATTGTCAATCGAGAGAAATTATATGATAGCTAATAGCTTGGGGTCTTGCCAAGCCAAGGAAAAAAACTTTAAAGCTTCAACAGTTCACATTGCAACCCAGGGTATCGAAAAATATCAACCAGGGAGACAAAAATGGAGTGGAAAATATTAAACACAGAGACTAGTTGTAACACCCATGCGCAAATCTCAAAGCTTGTCAAACATAATAATTAATTTCCACAAAGAACCAGACCCAAAACCTAATCCAATCGAACATGCTTCAGTTTCATTTCATTAATAAACTCATACAAATATTATCCATAGCAAGGAGAGCATAACCATTCCCTTTAAAAAAAAAAAAACAATCCAGAATAATCACCAGAAGAATCCATGGACACAATACCAATTACACAACTCAAACATCCAATAATATCTTAAGAAACACACAGACTGTGAGCAATCCTGAGCCAAAAATTGATTCGAAGGGAAGAAAAGCCTTCATGGATGGAGGAGTGAGGAACCATACCTTGAAAATATCGCACGAGGAAGAGAGTTAGATTGTATGCATCCTTCCCAACCAAAAAATGTGGAGCATCAACAACCACCAAAGCCAAAAAACCAAAATGCAAGTATGACTAGGGTGACGTGCCTCGAGGGTTGTTTGAGTGACGTGCAGTAAATGCACGTCACTTATCCCTCCAACCTCATTCAATTCAACGTATGAGCCAACCAATTCACCATAACACTAAGCATTAAATCAACCACATAACCATTGACATATCCCAATTTCATAGTGTGCCACCTTTGGTAATGTCAAACCTTTTAAAAATAACAAGGTGCTATAACATTAACCCATGTGAATTCAACATATAACATCCAATGAGGTGCATAACTATTGAAGGAAGGGTTTGTACACCCTTATTTGTCACAATAATACCATATTAGAGTTTGCATATAGTCCTTTAATTTAAAAGATCCCCAATATTATCCCTTTTAATAAGATCATATTAAACCAATTGATTCCATATTAAATCGCAATATCAAAACAAAATTGATAATGATCCTTTCATCCATAGGGAAGCCTTAATATAATTTGTGAGTGGTTATCAAAACTATCAGTGCTATGTATCATTCAACCAATAATCTTATGTCACCACAACATTTTAACCATTATTCAAAACGACGAATTGTAGAAGACTGTGTTGGTACCATCACAATAGAAAACAAAATATAAGCGCAAAATATCCATCATAGCGCCACAAGTGTACAAGGGGGTCCTGCCTACTAGTTTATTATTAATATAAATAATTAATAGAGATTGGAAATCATTTGTGAGCATATCATTGTTGCATTTTTAACTGTCAACATTGTGCACTAGTTGATCTAATGACAATTCTGCAACCGCAAAAAAGTGAAAGAGAGCGACCAAAACTTAGGTTGCAACTCATATTGAAATTGAATCTGGCTCGGAAATAGATCACTCTTCTCCACCACGGGACACCCTTGTTGAAGAAGAGGTTACCCTTCCCTTCATCCAATCCAAAATCCAGTCTAGTCCTAGAAAACACTGGTGAATGATGTCCCAAAAGAAAACAAAGGTGGTTTTCCCCACTCAAAGCCGACAAGTAGCAAAGTTGATGAAGGAAATTTGTGCGTAGTTGGCTAGAAAACAGTTCTTTCAAAACAACATAATGCGACAGGTGGATATTCTTGACTAGAAATTGGCTTTGCCCTCCATACCAGAATATCAACCCCCAACAAAGAAAGACATCAATGCTCCTAGAACTAGTCAACGCAAAGTGCTAAGTGTCGACCCCCTCACTTTCATCCCCTCATCCTTGGCCATAATAGAACTTAACCTATCACAAGTCCCTACTTTTGAAATCCAAATCTTTATCTCTACTATGATGCACAAAATGGGGGAATTCCACCAAGATATTGCCCACAAACAAGCCCAACTATGCATTCAATTTGATCAAGAATTATGTAGTCATACCACTACAAGATCCTAATTACAAAAAGAATCCCACCCGTATTAGGAAATTGAACACCCTATTGTCGACATTGTGCCTCTTCACGGGCCTATATTTGTATGTGCTACACTCTAGCACAACACATTCTTCCGCACTTCCACCTGGTGCAGTATCATTTCTCTTCATCACGGTCCTGACCCTTCATCGTGCACCCCCTTGCTCTCTTTTTTTCACCTCTCTACTTCACTTTCCTTCTTAAATCAACTCTTATTGTGTATCTCTCGAATCTCTCTCTTCTCTACTCCTCTAGTTCTATCCCAATCCTCACCTCATCTCAACAATTTATGGATCCTCTTCAACGGATCCATTTCCTCTCTCATTTTCCCTCATTCTTGCAACCCCCTCTTAACTAGGGGAGTTTACTCAACTATTATATTGGGATCCATGTGAATCAACCCTTTCTCCATGAAAAACATCTTTATCCAAAGTGGAATATCTTGTAGCATTATTTTCCTCGAACCTTTTGCAAAATTTCTTTCAGCCTCGCTGAATGAATCAGTGTAATCTATAGAAAATTCAATAATATCTCCCTCGTTTACATGAGAAACCAGAATTCAATGGTATGAGTCCACTTATTGTCCAACACCTCCAATCTATTAAGCATGGCTTGATCTTAAACCATTGTTTCTAAATTCCATGTTAGAAAAACAAGATCGTGGATCAATAAAATAAAACAAATGTGGAAATAAAACACAGAAGATGCACAATACAATAGAGACACAAATATACGTGGTTCACCCAGTGTGGGCTACGTCCACCAGAGAAATTTCTAGGTCCTTCCTTTATTATTATCCATCAAATGAAGGGATACAACCTACAACACACCCGTTGTAACTTCCTCTTCTTTCTCTCACAGTCTCCTCTCTCAAAATACAATATTCACAACAATACATAGCTGCAATACATTTCCCTCATAAAAGAGAGTTTCCTTCTAGGGAAATAAACCCTAACATAACTTCTACCGTTAGATCTGCGACCTTATAATGAACGGTCCAGATTTACAATGAAATTACAATATACATTTACAAGGCAATTATTCCTCCAGGGGCCCACTTGCCCCCGGACCCCGCAAATGGAGTAACCCCCATCTGAACTCCCCCGCGTCGAATATTGTACATTCTTATGGGGTGTAAAGTATTCATGGGGTATAAACACAGCTGAAAACAAAGACCTCTGAAACTGGAAGATAATCAGGCTCCACAACCAACAATATCCCACTTGGAGACTGATCTCAACAACTCCACTGTTGTTGTATCTGTTGGACTATGAACCTTCTTGGACCTGGAAAATTTCTCATCTTCACCTTCATGCTTGAAGACCAACTAAAATTGATCAAGAACTTAGTTTCTCCCTGGTTACTCCCTTTGTTAAGATGTCTGCAGAATTTTGGCTAGTGTGTATCTTTTCCAAATTCAAATGTCCATCTTCCAAGACGGATCGTATGAAATGGTACCTCAGTTGTATATGCTTAGTATTCTAATGGAAGGTTGAGTTCTTTGCAAGATGAATGACACTCTCACTGTCACAGTACAACCTGCTATTCTCCTGCTTCTTTCCCAATTCCTCCATAAACCTCTGTAACCAAATCATTTATTTACTAGCCTTTGTAGCAGTAACATACTTTGCCTCTGTTGTTGAAAGTGAAACAACCTTTTGCAGTTTTGAAATCCAACTTACTGTTGTTCCACCTATAGTAAAAACATACCCTTTGGTGCTCCTCCTGCTATCTTTATCACCTGCCATATCTAAATCAACATATCCCTGTAGAACAATGTCTGAACCTCCAAAACATAATGGATGAGTAGCAATATCTCTCAAATACCTTAGAATCCACTTTACTGCCTCCCAATGTTCTTTACCTAGATTGTTCATATACCTTCTCACAACTCCCACTGCATGTGCAATATATGGTCTTGTACAAACCATCGCATACATCAAGTTTCCAACTGTTGATGAATAAGGGACCCTGGACATGCATTCTATCTCCTCCTGTGTCTTGGGACACATTTCCTTAGTTAATTGGAAATGGCTAGCCAAAGGTGTACTAACTGGTTTTTTGTTTCGCATTCTAAACTTTTCCAACACCTTGTCTATGTACTCACCCTGAGACAATGTCAATTTGTGATTTTTCATGTCTCTTGTTATTCACATACCAAGGATTTTCTTTGCAGCACCCAAATCCTTCATTGCAAATTAATTATCTAATTTCTTCTTGAGCACATTTATATCCTGCATATTAGACCCTGCAACAAGCATGCCATCTACATATAATAGCAAGATAATATAGCTTCGATTTTCTATCTTTTTAAAATAAACACAATGATCAGAATGACATCTACTATAACCTTGTTATTCCATAAACCTATCAAACTTCAAATACCACTTCCTTGGAGCTTTCTTTAGGCCATACAAACTCTTCTTCAACCTGCATACAAAATTCTCCTTCCCTTTGACCTCATACCATTGTGGTTGTTGCATGTAAATCTCTTCCTCCAAATCCCCATGGAGAAAATTTGTTTTTACATCTAACTATTCAAGATGCAAATCTTCTACTGCCCCGAAACTCAAAATAGTCCTAATTGAAGTCGTTTTAACAAAAGGAGAAAATATTTCATCAAAATCTATACCTTTCTTTTGTGCAAACCCCTTTACAACAAGTCTAGCTTTGTACTGCTTTTATCCTCCATATTCTTCCTTCAACTTGTAAACCCATTTATTCTACAATTCTCTTTTTCCTGTAGGCAACTGAACCAAGTCCCAAGTCTAGTTATTTACCAAGGAATCCATTTCCTCCTTCATTCCTTTCTCCCACTTCTTTTTCGTGTCTACCTGCATTGCCTCTTCATAACATTCTAGTTCACCAGAATCAGTCAACAATAAATAATGCAATGAAGGAGAGTATCGTTCAAGGGGTATACTTAACATGGTAGATCTTCTAACTACACTTGCAGGAGTTTGAGGTACCTTTTGCTCATGTTGTTGTACATTTTTATTTTCTGGTTCCTTTGGATTTTCTTTTCCAGTGATCTCATCAAGCACTATGTATTCTGGTTTTTCTTTTTCCTGTTTCTTTCCATGCAACTGATCTTTGTACATGACCTTCTCATTGAATATGACATATCTACTCCTAATGATTTTGTTATTTTCATAATCCCATAAGAAATAACCAAAATCATTAACACCATATCCAATAAAGGTGCACTTCTTGGATTTTTCCTCAAGCTTTGTTCTATTTTCTTTATCAATATGGACAAATGCTTCACAACCGAAAGTCTTCAAAAAAGAATAGTTTACCATTTTTTTTTGTCCATTACTCCTCTGGAATTCTACCATCCAAAGAGCTTGAAGGTCCTATGTTTATTAAGTAAACAACAGTATCTACACCATCTTCCCATAACTGTAAGGGAAAACCATCATGCAATCTCATACTCCTTGCACGCTCCATGATTGTCCTGTTCATCCTTTCTGACACACCATTTTCTTGTGGTGTTCTTGGAACTGTCTTCTCTCTACGACTCCCATGGTATGAACAGTAATCATCAAAATCCTTGCTACAATATTCACCTCCATTATCTGATCTAAGACACTTCAACTTTTTTCCTGTCTCATTCTCAACCAAATCTTTCCATTTCTTAAAAGTATCAAAACATCAGATTTTTGTCGAATGCAATAAACCCAAGTTTTTCTAGTTGCATCATCAATAAAAGTAACATAGTAATGAGAGCCACCAAGATATGATACATGAGTTTGTCCCCATACATCTGTATGCACAAGCTCTAACCTTTCACTCTTCTTTTCTTTTCCGACTTTGAGAAATCCAACTCTCTTTTGTTTTCCATAAACACAATGCTCACAGAAGTCCAAATCAATTTGTTTAAGATATGGAAACAAATTTATTTTGTGAAGTATCTACATCCCCTTCTCACTCATGTGTCCAAGCCTATGATGCCACAGTGTTGTATCCACTCTTGTAGAAGCTCAAGAGATAAAAGAGTCAATACTACTAGTACATAAATACAATGTACCTACCTTCTCTCCTTTTTCTACCACCAATGATCCTTTGATGACCTTCCACTTCTTATCTTTAAATATGGATATACAATCTTCACTTGCCAACTGTCTTGTTGAAATTAGATTTTTCCTTAGATATGGAACATGTCTTACCTCTTTCAACAACCATTGGTTTTCATTTCTTTTCTTTATTTTTACCTTTCCCATTCCAACAATTTTGCATGGTGCATCATCACCCAAATGAACTTGTCCAAAATCACCTTTAACATAATCTATAAAATGTTTCCTATGGGGTGTGGCTTGAAATGAAGCCCTTGAATCTACCACCCAAGACTCAAAAATATTATCTACAAAAAGAATCAAAGCATCTTGTAACACATCACCTGTTACATTTGCTTCCTGATTTGTCTCTTGTTGTCCATCTCTTTGTTTCTTTGGAGCTCTGCATTCTTTCTTCAGATGTCCTTTATTCCCACAATTCCATCACTCTATCTTTCCAAGTTTGGATTTGGATTTTCCCTTCCTATAATTCTCGCGGTTCCCTGAGCCCTTTCCTCTATCCTTTTGTCTTCCCCTGCTCTCCATGTTCAACGCATTACCTAATGTCTCACATGTTATTTTCCGTCACATTTCCTCACTAAGCATAACACCAACAACATCATCAAATTTTAAAGTATTTGAACCAGAGACAGAGTTACTTACAACCATGACCAAGTCATTCCAACTTTCTAGAAATGAGCACAAGATTAGAAGACCCCTAACCTCATCATCAAAGTCCAATTTTACATAACTTAGTTGATTAGTAACCGTATTAAATTCATTTAAATGATCTGCAACAAACCCACCTTCTGACATCTTTATATTAAATAATCTCTTCATTAGAAATACCTTATTGGAGGTCGAGGGTTTTTCATACAATTTAGCCAATGTGTCCATCAAACCCTTCATTGTCTTTTATTTCGAAATATGGAAAACCACTGACGCTGCCAGACTCAGCCGTATCATTCCTAGAGCCTTCCTGTCAAGAATCTCCCATTCTTCATCCTTCATAGTCATTGGATTCTTTACTATTCTGCCTAATGGTAGGAATAGATCCTTCTGATATAAATAATATTCCATATGCATCTTCCATAACTAGTAGTTTTGTCCATTAAATTTTCCGACCCTAAACTTTCCATCTTCCGACATTGCTCCCACTCGAACCAGGAACCCTCTTTTCCTGCGAGTTACCTTTTCCTCTGATACTAGTTGCTAGAAAAACAGGATCGCGGAGCAATAAAATAAAAAAAATGTGGAAATAAAACACAGAAGATACACAATACAATAGAGACACATATATATGTGGTTCACCCAGTGTGGGCTACGTCCACCAAGATATTTCCAGGTCCTTCCTTTATTATTATCCAGCAAATGAAGGGATACAACCTACATCACACCCACTGTAACTTTCTCTTCTTTCTCTCACAGTCTCTTCTCTCAGAATACAATATTCACCATAATACATAGCTATAATACATTTCCCTCATAAAAGAGGGTTGCCTTCTAGGAAAAGAAACCCTAACATAAATTCTACCATTAGATTTGTGACCTTATAATGAATGGGCCATATTTACAACGAAATTACAATATAGATTTCCAAGGAAAATTTTCCTTCGGGGGGCCGCTTGCCCCTGGACCCCCCAACCAGGGGGATAGCCCCCTCGAACCCCGCAGAGGGGGTAACCCCCCTCTGCACTCCCCCGCATGGAAGAGTGTACATTATTCTAGGGTGTAAATTATTCATGGGGTATAAACGAGGATGAAAACAAAGACCTCTTAATCTGGTAGATAATCAAGCTCCACAACCAACATTCCACATGGTAGAATTGGTAGAATTTTTCCTTTTTAGCTATTCATACAACAAACAGGGGAATTCAAAAAAAATGTCTCATGCATATCAGTATAAATATATTTATCTTTCCATCTCTCCACATTCACTCTCATACCCTTAGTTTCTCGCACAACAAACTCAAGCTCCTTTGCAATTATCCAGTCTTGAATTTCCTCCAGAGACAGATACCACCTCATCTCTTGCCTTCATCATTCCCTACAAGACTTTCAGTCCCGACAATAAAACCATTTTTTGGTGTCATTTAACGCTTTCACATGTCCTTATTAATGTCGGGGAGTTTATACCCAGGGTTTGTCTAGATTCAACTAACAAAAACCCCAAAGCATCAACATATAAATCTTCATCCAAGGCCGAAGAAGGTCTCACCCAAGACGTAGTGAGGATCATAGAGACCATTTGTTCTTGTGACGGGGATGAAGGATTAAATACACATGTATCCATCTGAGATGGAATTCATGAAATCCATTAATAACACTTTACTATTATCAATATGTAAAAAATACACACACATATTCAAGTAACACATGAGTGACACATGATAGATCAAAACTACTGCAACTTTATTATTCCTTTCATTCAAGAACACACAAGTATACATTAAGAAAACTATATTCAACAATAATAGAGTTTCATGCTCGACATGTTACCTTTGATGGTGTCTATGGAGGTGAATAAGGGATCTATTTAAAGCACACCATCAAACACCGACCCCTGAAAATAAGTTAGTCTTCATCAAGAGAGAGCATCAGTCGTTGCTTGTCTTTCTTTTCTAGTAACACAAGATAGAGATAGTAGTCTCATGCTTTATGTTGCTGGAAAGGTGAGTATCCATGGAAATAGGTGAGAGTAGGGAGCATGGAAACTAAGTTGGATGTATTGGAGGTGCATGCATATCTTCGTAGAAGTGCGCTAGGAAGAATTTGGATCTTATCAATACGATGGATCGAAACCGTTGGACACATTTATTGCATGGATTCAACACATTCTTGAACATCAAAAGGCTCGCGCACTTGACATAGTGCTCATAGAAATTCCTATGCAATGGTGGTTCGCACATAGAGAACCTTATCGTGAATGGGAATTTTTCGAGGCATCCATGCGGGAAAGCTTCCGACTCAATATAAAATTTCGTAGATACACTTGCCTGTGTGAAATACTATGGATA
>ML778332.1:0-23128 GCA_009831015.1 Picea engelmannii
AATAAACCATGGAAATTCCTTCATGCTATATGGTGATGTAGTTGTGCTCAACTTGTGAAATATTCTTAGTTGCAAAATATATAGGGTGATCTAAATTTCCTTCTCTTGGTTCCACAAGAACCACTCCTAATTCTATGAAAAAACATCTACATGTACATGAAATTTTACATTAGAATTAGGAAACATCAAAATTAGGGAACTTACCATTTTTTGTTTGATTATATTAAACGTACCTTCACATTCAAGGGTCCACAAGAATATTTTATCTTTCTTCAATAACTTCTCTAGAGGCTCTGTTATCACTCTGTGATCGAGGCATAGTTGTAGATGAAACTTCTGTAGTGGCTATTATGTACCAAATTAGACTACATCTATTTAACATTATTTGGTGTAAGTAGATTTATAATGACAACAATAATGGAAGGGTCCACCAATACTCCTTCCTTGTAGACAATGTGTCCCAACAAAATGCCAAATGGTACATCGAATATGCACTTCTTCAAATTTAGGAAGATATAGAGCTTCCTACATTTATCAAACATTAACTTCAACAACCCAATATGTTCCTTCAACAATTTATATACAATCAATCATCCATATATACCTCCAAAAGATTGTGAATGAAATCTCTAAAGGTTGTAATCACAACTTGAGAAAATATACCTGGTGCATTCATGATCCCAAAAGGCATGAAATTACAACCGAAGGATCCTTATTGTCTAATAAAGGTGGCCTTATTATTGTCTTATTTTTCAATTCATACTTGATATATCTTGAAAAAAAATATATAAAGGAATAATCCTCTTTTCCTACAACTTGATCAATCACCTCATCACTAAAAGGAGTGGGAAACACATCATACACAAGTAGAGTTTAATCTTCTAAAGTCCACACAAACCTTAATGTCATGAAAGTCCTTATTGCTATGAATAAAAATAGGAATGATCTAATTGGATTCATCTACTCGGAATATTAATCGGATTTACAATATTATGTCAAATTTTTTCTCTACCTTCTCCTTAACCATGGGATTGAGATAATAGGGTTGATGGTTAACAAAATTAGCATCTAACCACAACTCTATCCTCATCTCCCCAAACTATTCTTGAATCCATTTCATCTTAGTAAAAATCTACATAAACAATTTGTTGTATTCTTTCAATAGGGCCTAAATATTAGGCATGGTCTTCTCATCCTTGTAATCTCCTTAGAAGCCATTTTACACCATCCTTCATTTCCAATATCGAATTTCTGCAAATTCAAATTCTAGTGATATATCATACTATTAACATCATTATTATTCTCTTTAATCAATCAGAGCCTTTACATGGAGATGTCTTCATCCGTACTTTTGTGTAAAAAGTTCAATTAAAAATTCTGTTGAAATTCTAAATTAGAAACTTAGTATCTTGAAATTCAGAATTTGAGTACCAAGTACATGGAGATGTCTTCATCTGTATTTTAGGATTTGTAGATTCATTGTCAAATTGTGTTTCTTAATTTGAGTACCAATTACGCTGTGTCACTAGCTAGCTACACTAGAAAGAAACCATAAAGAACAATATGGTGATAATGGCATCCATAGGTCCCAACATTTCATCGGTAAGTGACCAATTATCTCTAGCTTTGATATCAAAGGCCCTAAGAAGGGAGTGATTGGCGTGGTATCAATTCAGTGGTGTGCATTATATGATTTTATCCCATTGTAAAAACTCTTCAAGTTCTTAGTATATTTGCTTGAACCCTTAGGTTTGCCATCGATGATTTTGTTTCCCTTTAGTTTATGCTTTCCTTTGTCCTTACTCTTTACTATAAAGGAACTTTTGGATGCTTTTCTATTGCTTATAAACTATTTATTGAATCTATCCTTTTTTAATAATTGTCTACACAACTTAAATGTAATGTTAGTTATCTCCTTGGTGACATTTCAAGTTTCAACAAAATTTTCAAAAGGAGATAAACTCTTCAAGGTAATCACTACCAAATCTTGGACTTGTAGAAACTTATCATTTGTTATGGAAAACTTTATTAACATCATAACCTCTCTATTCTTCGAGTGAAATAATTCTTGCCCATTCTCATCATTAGAGTTTCTCCTACCCTTCCCTATTACCAATCCTAACAATCCATTGCATTGGAATTTGGTAATCATGTGTTTCTTCTAGACATTGAAATTGTGACCATTGGACTTCTTACTAGGGTTCAACAATATATACAAGAAATGCACTAGTTTTTCTCAAAAAATAAATGTCAAGCACCAATGGAATAATTTAATTGATCCCAAGAAATCAAAATTCACCTCCAAAACTTAATTGTGTAGACACATTGTTATACGACCCAACACTATACCTGATGATGCCACATTGGCATCAATCCAACACCACCATTATTTTGTTGGGTTCTAGAAGAAAAAAAAAATTGTTTAATTGACTCTAGAAAACATTTTTTTATGTAAAAAGTTCAATTAAAAATTATGCTAAAATTCTAAATTAGAAACTTAGTGTCTTGAACTTCAGAAATTTTACCTCTTTCCTAGAGTTTCCCATATATAGTCCCTAAGAATTTACATCCTTAGGGATGATATGAAATATAATAAAACAATAGAAACAATAGATGATATTTCACTACTTAACAACCCTAATCCACTAGGAAATTTAAGAGAAAAGATATCAAGCTTATCCCACAAGTTTCAACATTCTAGGGAAATATTATCATGCATAAACTAGATTTGAAAGTCACTTTCTATCATTGATGGTGTTATAGGATGTACAAGAAAGTAGGTATTTGTCAGATCTATCTCCAATGAGTGAGGGGATTTCAGGTAGAATAGAGGAAAGTGAGACATCTAGTAGGTCTAACAGGTGAAGATCAACTAGAGGTGAGAAGATCAAAAGAAAATTCCATAGATGCATGGAAATGTTTCTTGCGAAAGGGGGATCATGTTCTTATGATCATGAGAGCATATACGACATCGAGGTTCCCTTGAGTTGAAAACATATAGTGAAACGATGGGTACCCAAGGATCTTCTTGAAATAAACACTAATTTTGTGTAAACAAAAGGATATACCAGATTGCTCCATCATCATTACATGGTTTGGGGATATTTTCCATGGATGGCATAAAGGTATGTTATGACGGATTAACCAAATTGAT
Organism: Picea engelmannii; assembly: GCA_009831015.1. Classification (NCBI taxonomy): domain Eukaryota; kingdom Viridiplantae; phylum Streptophyta; class Pinopsida; order Pinales; family Pinaceae; genus Picea; species Picea engelmannii. The sequence goes on from ML778332.1 coordinate 3,155, forward strand.
GCAGTACGTTGGACCCTGTTATATCTACAAATATTAGATACGAATAGTCTGATATACAAAAAGTATGCGAAGATATGGCTTGGCTGCAAATTATATACAGCTAAAAGAAAATGATCAAAATAAAGGAGAAACTATCTATATTGATGGAAGGACAAAAGAAATGTGGAATATTGTATGGTTTATAAATAGTACACGACCCGCAACCACAAATAAGCGACTCAATTGTGTATTTTAGGGGTGTGAAGGAAATTGTGTATTTCGTATGTGCACTAAAATTAATAGCTGCAGGGGAAGAGTTATTGATTGATTACAATTTGAATTGAATAGATATAGATGTTACTATTATGGGGGTGGTACATATACTAATTTACCCAACCTAAAAGCAATGAATATTATATTTTATGATTTTCATTATGTTATTTATAGTGTTAATCCATTTGGAGAGCTTCGGTCTATTTACTCAATGTGTCCTATTTTTTTTATCAACGATAACATTCCTCCTTGGATGTCAATAAAGAGGGAGGATTTCTCATACATTTGAATGTATTTCTCATGACAATGATCACGGTTCTAATTTTACTGTAATGTGGCAGGATGATCTTGGTAAATCAAAAGTGGCCTCAGAACATGACGTTGATGATGATTCGCTCGGCGAAAGGGATTTGTATGAATCCCCCGACCCTATGGTTTTAATTAGAAAAAAGATCAATAAAGAACACAATGAACTAGATCACTTTTTAGATATTCTAGATCAAACTCCTGAGGTAGAAGAAAAGATCAAAGAAGTTATGACAAGGCTTAAGACATATAAGTTAATAACCACAATTTCAAGTGGTTTTATTTTTATGTCATAAGATCAATTATGGAATCTTGATTTTTAACTTTTACTTTATCTATATGAAAAAATGTTTTCTTTATTATATAGATATTTTTGGATCCTATTGACACTGACATGCATGGTGTCGATAGTAGTGGCGTTGAAAAGATGCCACAGTGTCCCGACACAAGCCCTCGTATAGCTGTTAGGATGCAGCTATTCATATCTCCACCTTCCACACCATTAGGTGGGAGACACGACATGCACACCGAGGAAGAGGCCACACATGTAGTCTATGGAGGTGGTGATGGAGATGAGGCCGATGAATATACAAACTATATGGTTGTTTTTCATAAAGCAAGACGTGTGACCAACACATGGACCCTTAAGGGCACATTTATGGTCAACGAGGAAGGGCTTCCATTAAAGAAAGTTAAAGTCCCAGGTAATTTTTAAAATTTTAATTGTTTCATGTTCTCTATGTAGACAAATATAAATCTTCTAAATTATTATTTTTAAATTAATAATCATATAATAATTTTGCATGTAGGGAATAATGATTTTTATAGGTCCTTGGAGAATAAGGCGTTGCTGATTTTTGGGATCACCATACAGGAGAGGTGGAATTCCCAGAATTCCAACCTCAAAAAAGAATTGATGGATTATCTCAAAATCATTTTTGGTGTAGACACATTTAATAAGACCTTGGCCACTGCCACAGCTGGCCAATATTTAAAATATACGCGAGAAACATAGAAACATATAGGAATCACTTTAAACAAAATGATAGGTATGAGCATCCTTTGATGATTCTAGAGAGGGAGTGGAAGGCCCTCATCGAGGATGCAAAAGAGAATAAATTGATAGATGAAGGAAAAACACCCTCTGGTCCCATAAGGTAAATTACAATTTCAATTCAATACCTTCAATTTTTTATATGTAAATAAAATTGTTGTATATGTTAACATACTTGAAAATTTTGATGATAGGTTGACTGACACGTCAAAGGCAACAAAAGAAAGGCTTTCCAAATGTGGCCAACACAGGCTAGGCCAGGGCGGCTACTTGAAGTTGTAGTCACGAATTGTAAGTACCTAAATATCTTATTTGTATCACCTTAAATTTTTTAGGTAATTGTAGTGAATAACATTAAAAATACGTACTCTTATGAAATGCAGGGTGATGCGTTTGGTACTGAAACCATGTAGGAAGACCTCCATATTGGTTACAAGTATGGCTATAAAGTTGTAGTTGAACATCAAAAAATCTTGGGGAAGATACCAAGAACCACTTTACAGGATAAGGTAAATAAAATTCAATCCACATTAATATTTATTATTAATATAATACAGTCATGTTGGATATTATTAATATTTACAACTTTGTTTTAATCAGGGGAGCAGCACTATCAACGAACGCACTAGTATTGGAGAGCAGTGTGTTGATAACAAATTGCAACCAGAATATGGTTCTCCCATGCAGTTTGAATTTTCCACGGGGGTGCAGCCCCATGATGGTGCTATGACCGAACTCACACATGATGGTAATATGTTTGTATTTTAATCATATACTTAATAATTTCATAGTTATACATTTTGTACTTCTATTTTTTTTTTACTTATACATTTATGATTGTCCTTATAAATTTTGTGGTCTAAATGGAAGAGAATGTCGTACTTGAGGCTCATACAGTTGAAGAGGAGCACACAGGATAAACCATTCCAACGGTGCCGACCAGTGCACTAGGTAAATAATGACATTGCAAGTCTTTTTTTTAATATTATTGAACTAGTTCAATGATATTTAAAAACTGGCCATTTAAATTTTGTATATTTTTCTTTTGTAGGTGATGCCTCATCACAGCGGCCTACATTACACCATGAGTACCCCATGATTACAAGTGCTTTGTGTGAGAGGATGCAATCACAATCCAATTTTGAAGAGAACCCAGAGAACGAAGACATAGATATTGATGAAATGATTAAGAACTATATAGTTAAGAAGAAGAGGTGGGATAAAATTAATAAATGATGATGTACATTAATATTTTAATAATAAGAGGTGGGCTAAAAGTAATAAATGATGATGTAAATAAATATTTAATATAAAATCTATTTTCACCATATTCCGCTCACTCCAAATGGATCAAGGAATCATTTTATTTCATTATAAACAGTTGTGAATATTGGTATGTATTTATGTTTGTTTTTTCAATAAAATTTCAATAGATTTATATGCCAGGTATTGGGGAATTAAGAGTGATGTGAGGGGGGGAAGGGGCCATAAGAGCTTATGCCTTCACATGGTTGGCCATGTTCAGTAGAGAATAATTTATTGGAGCCGTTTAATCTTGGAGAAAACCTCCCTCGATCCAAAAGAGCAAAAACAAAGTCAATGTTGACTTCGTTACTACTACTTCAAATCAAGGGAGGCAATTTGATCAAATATTAGATGCGTGGCTCCAATAAATTATTCTCGAAACAAAGAGGATATCATTCAGGTATGTTCTGACACTCTCATAAAAACTCATCTTCGAGTAAATAATGCGCTACAAATATGACTTGTATTGATTTTTTAGATATTTATGGAGGTTGAATGATTATGGAAGGTTCTTTAAGATCTTTCTTCGTTGATTGAGAGAATCTCAAGACTAATAGAGGGTCATACAATTGAAGATAAACATGCGGGGTCAACCATTCCAACTGTATTGTCGACCAGTTCATCAGATTAGGTGTGATTTCTCCTTTTAGCATAGTTTATATAGCCATCAATTCCAGTTAAGTTTAATTTTTTATGAATTGTTATGTTCGATTGCTAAATTGAAAAATCACCATTTAGGTATGTATAATATTTTGATTATGTCCTCTAGATATTATGTATTTGTCAGTGTAGGTTTATGGTTAACCAATGGATAAATTCTAACATGAATGTATGTTCACCATATCCATAAGAAAATGATGGTTCCTTTTCCATCCCCATGCTAACATATTCACCTCATGCCTTCAACGGTTCCTTTCATCTAGAATCAATGGCACATTCCCTCACTAATGTCACCTTACAATTCCCAGCAGGAACGTGAACGGTGGCAATTATTGTTGAGCATAACGACCAAATCAGTCAAGTCATGGGAGCATGTGTAGACTCTTAATGCAACATATACAGAATTTAATATACACCAAACCTCGTTATGAATAAATATGTATAGGGGTATGGGGACAAATAAGGCCTAAGGGGTTAGGATTGAAAATGTTTTCAATGATAGGGAAATGGTTAGAGCACCAATATGTAGGTGATGTGGGTGCCAAGGTTGTACACAAGGTATATGCATAGTGCACTCATGGATCGAGTTAATATAGGGTTAAGGATTGAGTTTAAGTTATGACTAGGCTTAGATGGAGCTAGGGGGGTCTATGTCATGATCTACATCAAGCTCTAGGTTAATGTCTAAATCTATATCTATCTCTATGTGGTGGTCTAGGTCATGGTCTATGTCAAGCTCTCAATCTGGTGACAAGATATTTGGAGGAATGGAACCTACTGAAATGAACATTAAGACCATTTGGAGGCTTAGAGATTATGATATTGCAGTGCACCCAAATTGAAAGGACCGTTTGGAGGTCGAGAGATATTGATATTGCAATGAACCATTTGGAGGCCCAGACATCATGAGATTGTAGTACACCCAATTTGAAATGATCGTTTGAGGCGGAAAGGATTTGAGCATGTTTTTTTCTTATTCTTTTTCAAATGCTAAACGCCAAAATCATTGTCGTTCATTTCCCTTGAGCCCATCCAACCCCTAGTGTTGTAATCTTGGCTCTGATACCAATTGTAACATACCCAACCACCCATGTACACTGTTGGGATTGTGAGTTACTTCAATTTTTCCTCACCTTTGTCTTAATCGAAATGTTTATTCAACACCACAGAGGCCATGATGGAAGAGAGAGATCTCAAGTTGAGGACATCCTATCTGTTATTCATGTAATTTTTGTTTCTAATTATTTTCTAGAGTTCTTTTGGACTATATTAATGGGAATATACAATATGATGCTCATAAAGAACTGAATTCCTTAACAACTATGAATATTTCTCCTCACAAATGTGTAAGAAAGGATCCCAATACTCTTTGTAGCATGGATTCCATCAGCAAAGCGACTAAAAACAATCACATTTGCACCTAATCTCATCGTACTTGTATTGAATGCACTTCCATATAGTCCTATAGTTGTGCTATTAGTTTTCAATTAGTAACCCAAGCTCATACATTTATGCATGAAATCGAGATCCAGTCCACCTCCATTATCTTGGAAAAGAAGAGTTGGACTATTGTCCCTAGGGTTCTGAATTTTGTCCACAATGACAAAAGTTGCACCATTTTGAAATCTTCAACTACATTATCAAGCAACTTTAAAATATCTCCAAATTCCCATGTGTTGGAAGTCGTATTAGAATGGAGGAATTTTGGATGTAATTGAATATGATACACGCCACCTGGTAAAGATCACTTTTGTTCATTTTGGACATCATAATCCCCAGCTCTCCAAAATTGATTAAAAATATTTTTATTTGAGTTTATACCTAAATAGTTCAGTCAAAGGAAAAATGAATGCACATGATGTTCTCTTTGCGGCACATGATTTTCTGATCTCCACCTATTGCCATAAAATATAGAATATAACCCTAATCATAATTTGATCTGATCCGACACTCCAAAGGGTGCACTACAATCTCACATATTTCTGCCTCAAACGGTCATTTCAACTCAGGTGTACTACAATATCATGATGTTTGGGCCTCCAAATGGTTCATTACAATATCATTATCTCTCCACCTCCAAACGGTCCTCCTTTATGCAATGATACAATTTTTCTCCTTTGGTACAAGATGAAAGCTAAATAGTATGGATATCTATCTCAATTAGAATAACATGGTTATATCACCTCCTCTCTTTAGTGCAAGACTCAATATAACCATCATAAACTAGAGGACAACTTAGGTCAAAGGGAGTGAGTTTTTGTGTTATGATGGGGTTGCAAAAATTAGAGCTTCCACCGAAACAATCTTAAGCTAAAAAACACTTCCCTTAACATCCTTCTTGTATAAAAAGATATCAAGATGTATTTAATTAGCTAATGAGAAGTGTGAACCAGTCTTTAGAAAACTATATTTGGGGGAAACCCAAAGTTGATTAGATCCATCATTGGGAACTTTAGGCATCTTCTCACTTTCTTCTAGGAAGAAAATGTCATCCAAATGGTAGGTTCCTAAGGGATCATCCTTTCTCAGTGCTTGGATTGATCCTTGGCTATGTTCCTTGGTGGTTGATATAAGTCCCTAGATGTGTCTAGGGCCCTTGGATGTGTTCTAGGGAATCCTTGCTCAATGCTTGGGTTGATCCTTGGATGTTTTCCTTGGTGGTTGATATAAGTCCCTAGATGTGTTCTAGGGACCCTGGTTGTGTTCTAGGGAACCATTTCCTAATGCATGGGTTGATCCTTGGTCTTCTACCTTGGTCGATAAGACCCTATATGTTTTCTAGGGCCCCCATATGTGTTTTGTGGTAACCTGATATTTGACCAGGTAGATCTTGGTGTAATACCAAGATGTGTTGATGTGTGATCCTCTTCCTCTCTACTGGAATGGTCCATGAGACCTAGGAGTGCCTATGAATATGGACATGACCACATTGTTGATGGACCCCCTTATGTAGTGATGATAAAGTTTATAGATCATTATGAGACTCATGTGGAAAAAAATTTCCATTATAGACCCCCCCTTGACTTTGTATTAAAAGGTACCCCCTTGTTGTTTTATGTGATTGAGGTTTTATTTATGTGATTGGGGTTTTATATGTGTTTAGGGTTTTTAAATTAATATTAATATTAATTGTAATTTTTAATTAATATTTATATTAATTAAATGTCAATATTTAATTATAATTTTAAATTTCCCTACCCTCTAGCATTCTATTACACTCACACTCACTCACTCCTCACTATCCTATTTGTTGTGGCTACCACAGTTGTTCTCTCTAGATGATGGTGCGACCTCTGTTTTGGACTATCTTTTTAGATTTGAGTTTTGTTTTGTTGGTGTGACCTCTGTTTTGGACTATATTTTTAGCTTTGAGTTTTTTTTTGTTGGTGCGACCTCTCCATTTGATGTAACAGTTTTAGATCTGAGTTTTGTTGGTGCAACCTCTCCATTTGATGTAATAGTTTCAGATATGAGTTTGTTTGTGTAGCCTCCCCATTTGGTGTAACAATTTCATATTTGAGTTTTGTTTGGTCTTGGTATTGGTTGGGTATTACTCCTTGATTGTTTGTTGGTGCAAGAGATGATGAGTTGCCTCCCAAGAGCTGACAAACCTGTCCTTTTGTGCAGAGGTGTCTTCATTAGATGTTGAACCTACTAAAGTGATTGAGGAGCCTCCTTGTGGGTGTCGGGTCTCCCTTTTAGGGCCACAGACCTGAGTACATGTGTCGTGGTCTCCTTTTTGGGTTGTCTATTTACTATATTACGTTCGTGGCCTCTTCATCTAGCTACCACGTGTAGAGTTGGGGTCCTTGTGAGGGTTCCACTCTTGTTGTCCCCTATGTTGGATTATTTATCCAGTGTTGCCTTCTTTTCAGTTATGGATGGTTTGATATGGATTGTTTGTTATGGAGGGTTTTCTTGTTTGATATGGAGAGTTTTTTTTTCTCAGTTTTTGGAGTTCTTGATGTCCCTCCTTGTGGGGTACCTAGTTTTGTTTTATCACCTATGGTCAATACCTTCTTGTCCCTTTTTGTGGATTACTTGTTGCAGTTTTCTTTTGATGGTCTATACCTTGGAAAAATTGTTCCTAAGTCCTTATGAAAAAGATCAAACCCTAGAGGTTTGATCCATGAACCTAAAACTATTTATGAGCATATTATAAAGGTTTTCATCCACACATGTGACAACTACATCTTTCTTAGATCAGGAGCTAAGCTTGAGGTTTGTCTTTTCACTCAGAAATTTTGTTTATACTCATAATTTAATTTAGATCTGTTTATTTGTTTTCTCATAAATACCGATCTTGTGAACATAAAAATAAAAAGGCATTATTTGTTTCTATTTTTCCCTAATTCTAACAATGTTCCTATGACTTTGACCAAGGGAACACTACTCTAGGAAGCCTCCTCACACCTTCTTGTGACCATTCTTCTTTCTATTCTTAGCCTATACCAACTCACCCTACTAGAGTAAACCTTGTTAATTTTACTTATGGTTGACTTTGATGGAATTTTCTATTTAGGGTTATTTCCTTGAGGAGCCTACCCATTTATGTGAATGATCCTAACACTTTCCATTTCTAGTGTAGGGAGGGTGCTCCTTACCTGAAGGAGTTTTTCCCCATATTTATGACACCCTACATATTTCTACTTATAGTACCTAGCTGTAATTTCAATTAAGAAGCTAAGTAGTATGGATACAAGGCACTGGTTGATCTATAAGGTTATTTATTCATTAAAAAGACACTCATTTAGCTCTACTTGATTTTCATGCATCTTTAGGCATAATGTTGACCATACATATTAGTTAATTTTATTTATTGTCCTTAGCTATACCATTAGTACTAACATATAATACACAATAGATACTACTATAGAGTCATAAGGACAACCATAAGCTATATGTAATACATCATGTAACAAGTACAACTACTGTACTCTATTAATAAGGTCGGTTAGTAATCATGCTTTCCCTATTCAATGACGTGTAGTAAGTAATGTAACTACAACTTGTTATACCATGTAGTAATTTGATCGTATTGGACTAGTTCATTCAATGCATATAGCTCAGATTGGTTTGATTGCCATGTACTTACCTAAGCTTAGTAAGCTTGTGTGCATACCATAGCCCATAGAGTATGAGTTCCATTATCTACTAGCTATAGTAAGCTTATGTATTGCTCTGATTAGTATGATTGTCGTTGGTTTTATACCATTACCCATTACTAGTACATAGCTAGTATTACTCTTACATATAGGCTTATCATATACTAATTACCATAATTAGTCATGTCTTGTTATGTATACAATATATGCAAGTAACATATCTCAATAAGCCTGTATATCATGATGTGATTTAAAAACCGTTATTATAAGTAAGACTAGTTGTATTCACTTGTATTGTCATACAATATGATTGAGCAAAACCCATTGAAAGATGACTATTGAATACACATGCCTTATTAAGAGTAAAATAATGGTGTTTCCTTATACCTATATTATGATATGAACGTATGGCATTAGTATTATGTTGATAGTGATTATGACTAAGCTAGTTATGGGTGAGGATTTACCTTATCTCCCTAATCATCATACTTAGCTTCATTGAACTGACAATATTAACTTCATACTACATGTTGAAAGTTGTATATTAAGAAGAATAAGCTTGAATGTCATTGATATAAATAACATAGAATGGTAACACTTGGAATTTATTACATATGATATATGTACAATACTACCTCATTATTATCCATGATATTCAAGTAATGAATGACTCTATATTACTAGTACATAACCATTACATATCTTATACTATCTCAATCATATTAATATGGGTTTCTTACTCATATTTAATGATTACAGACCATGTAGTAATATTGTTGGCCCTTGACCAAGTGCTGAGGATTCTTGGTCATGTTTGACCTAATTTTGGGACTTCGACAGGCTGTCGAAGGCAGAGTGCAAGATGAAGCGGAGATCATGGAATATAGGCCCCTTTTAGGGCCCTTTTTGGGATTTGGGATTATGTAATGGGTATGGGTTATCGACCCATGGGTTTATCCATGTTTAGGCCTATTTTGTAATATATAAATAGAATACTAGGCAATGTAATAAGGGGGAGTTAGCAGTTGCAAGTTGTGCTAAGTGCTAAGGAAGAGAATATTTGCATGATATTGGGATAAGTGATAAGTATGGATTGTATATGATTTGTGCATAATGTGTGAGACTTGCAGAGCTAAGTGCAAGTGGTTGTAACAGACTATGGAAGGCTTTTTGTTGTAACACAAGGAAGGAGGATATAGCGAGGTGCGCAGATCTCTTGTCCTCTGCGGAGTGGGATTTGGATGCTTTGTGCCTGTAAGAAGCTTGACCCAAGATAATAAATAAGAAAAGAGTTAGTGGACGTATCCCCAGGGTGGGGGTGAACCATGCACATGCTATGTTGCTTTTCTTTGTGCGATGTATTGATGTGTTTATATTTTTTCTTGCTTAGTGATTTAACATAGATGAATGATAGATAGATATGTTAATGATATGTGCTTAATAGTATGGATGGATGTTAGATCTGACTTATATACATGTGCTTAGTGTTGAATCTGTTAAGATCTTATCTGTTTCGTCATGCTAAGTGTTGCTAGATGCCAGATCTGGTTGAATACTATGTTGTGTTGTGATTAGGGTTTAACTGCGTTGTAACTAAGAACTAAATATTGATGAATGTTAATTGTTGAGTGATATGTTAAGTGATTAGAATCACAGATCTGTGTCCCAACTAAGTTTGCAAAAACTGGAGTCTTGCAACCACCCCTGCCTCTACCTCGGGTGAGACTTCATCTGCTTTACAAGTGTTGCCGAAAGGGCCGGTAGTTAGGGTTTTGTTGGTGTGTTGTTGTAGCGTTGAACCCTGGGTCTTCCCCTGTGCCAAAAAATGGTTCAGTTGCCAGGACATGAAACTATGATTGTTGGGAACTAAGGAAAAATAATCTTTGTGCGAAGAACGAGACTCAAACTGTGATTGCTGGGAACTGAGGAAAAATAAGCTATGTGTAAAGACCTGACCTGAAATTGTTAAAGCTCTATGCATAGATTTGTCACTCTAGTGCACAATATTCTACTTGATTTGTGAAGCTCTATGCTAAAGAAACAAGTCTGATCTGAATAAAAGAGGTAAGATATGAACGCTTTGTGCTCTAATAAAGGTAAGAATAGTGAAAAAGTTTAAGATCTGAATGCTTTGTTCTATGATAAAGGTAAGAATAGTGAAAAGTTTTAGATCTGGAATCTTTGTGCTCTGCTGCAGATAAGATTTGAGGAAATTTTTGTTTCGAAAGTATGGATCTAGGTATGTTTGATAAGATTTATCCTAGCTTGAAAACTAGGGCATTGATAGAAGAAAGAAGATTTGATATGAATAGATATGATAAGAATAGTGAAAGATATGTTATACCTATGCATAGAAAGAATGTTTGGACTAACAAATGGATGCAGGACCCTAGAAATAATTTGTTGCAGGTTATCTACCGTGATCCTAGCGCGTAGTACGGGAGAGGTTGGGAATCATTTAAAAGAAATAGAGGATTAACCCTTTTTTACAGCTGCAGAAGACCGGGACATCTGGCTAAGGAATGCCCTGGTAGAATACCTAGTTGCCTCTGTTGTAAATCTCTAGACCATGAAGTATTGGATTGCCCTAGAATTATTGCTAAGGTTGAAAGAATGAATACGTACAAAGAAAACCCTAAGGTAGATCCAGAAACTGAGATTATGATAGAACCCTAGAAATAATCCAAAAAGGTATGGCTACATATGAAAGAAACCCTGAATGACCACCGACATGTCAGTTTATCAGAGGTATTTAGAAAAAAAGAATGCATTGAATAAAGAATAGGACACTTTGACATTGACTGTGTTCTGGATGAGGAAACACAAGTGAATATCATGACAGAAAAAACTTGGAAACTTTTAGGGGAGCCTATTATGACTCCTTCATTGGGAGGAATAGAATTATTCAGAGGAACGTTGATAACCCTCTGTGGAAGACTTACCCAGATATCTATGAGTTCTTATGGAAATTTGATAGAGGAAGAATTCTAAGTTGTCACATTTTTTGAGAACAACGCCCCATTTTCCATGTTACTAGGAAAAACTTGGATTGAAAAAGAACAGGCCAGAAGAAAAGAAGAAGAAGTCTTAGAACAAAAGAAGCAAGAGTTGAAATATTTCATGACTAGGAGGATCACACACTTAATTGAAGAATAGGAGAATCACACGAAGCTATTTCAAACCAAAGACGTGGATGTTGAAACTAGAAGAAAATTAGAAGACCCACAGAAGACTGAAGTACCTATTCCAGGTACAGATGAAATATTATCTCTGATTCCTAGAAAATAACATCAACAACACGAAGTTACTCTACTGAAAGAAGATAAGAATAAGAATGGAAAAAGGAATTCTGAGACGAAGCTCACAGGAAAGAAAGATAGAAAACTAAGCAAGAAGAGAGCTAAGCTTAAAAAGTTACAGAAGGTTACTGAGGGAACTTCGCAGAAGGAAAATTTGAAAAATTGGAGGTTCGTTGGAATATCATAGCAACATCACATGGCACTTTTCCATGGAGAAGCAATATAGCTGTTGAGAACACTATAACCATTTGAACGACTACCCGAATGGATAGAAAGACATTTATGGTTAGAAAGTTCTCCACCAGACCATTGGGACCGTGCCACAATGGACAAAACTGATTTAATGAAGGCTTCTCACCTGTTGCAAGAGATCTGTTGCCGAAGTTATCTATTTATCCTGTCATGCCACAAAACGAGAACACTTTTTCCAATCGTGACTATCAGATCTCGCAACATAGTTGATTTTGCACAGTTAGTACCATCTATCCAGTTTCATTGAACAGTTACTCTTCGAGCCTGAGATATTCAACCACGAGTGTATGTCCAAATAACTTAAGGCAATCGAAGAGTCCATGAAATCATTTCTCATCGACCTCATGACTGAGAGAGTCATGTATGAAAGAGTGATGTTTGTAGGTGTACAAGCATCTTCGACGAGAGAAGTGCAAGCCTCTTCGTCAACTGCTCACAGAGCCAAACCATCCCGACCATCAGCAGACAAGTGAACCAAACATAGAGATGACCTAGCCAATGCAAAGTTGATCCTGACCATATTGTTGGATTATATCCCACCTCTAGCAGGGGCAGTGTATCGAGATAGTGTGCCAAGAGAATTCGAGTACACCATGGTTACTGCGTACCTCCTGAAGGGAATACATGCAGTTCGAGCACAGCAAGATAAGATCGCAGTGTTGAAGTTCAATGAATTCAACCTCGAAGATCAAAAAAACCATAGTATGCTTTCCCCATATAAATACCTGACCTAGATGAAGGGGAAGAACTCAAATATAATCCCTCACCCATAGATGATGAACCTTGCACAGTTAAACGTCATGAAAATCCCACACTTCGGAAGGCACCAGGAAGTCAATGCATGTCTCAAGTTATTTCTTTCATGTTACCATGGTGTCTACTTATGGCTAGACCGTTGTATCACATTCGACCTGATGTTGATCCATAGGATCACAGGATTGAGTATGCAAGGACCCAATCCATAGGAATTATATCCAAGAAAATTCACAGATCGCACACTAGCACAAAAGATCAAGGATACATATGGCGATGTTGAAAAGGGAACGTGAGGCTACAAGGTAGCCTCCATCCATAATGGTGCAATGTGCCTCACTTGTCAGTTAATTCTAGGAAAGTTAGTAAGGAAGAAAAGACCTACGCAGGTCACAGGCTTTGTTGTTGACCTCGCAGGAAAGTGCGTAGAAGGTTTACAGATGAACTGGGTGAAGTACCTAGTGAATCAACTGGGGCTAGACTATCGTGAAGCACAGGACCAAGGCTACGAGTTCCACTTCAACTGGCTCCTGATCCTTATTGCCTTTGTTTCCTGAAAGATGTTGGAAGGTGTGAACTTCCCGGGTATTGAATCGTTCAAGTCAGTTGCTGCGAAGTTTGCTACACTCTAGTACTCAAGTGATATGAACAAATAGTAGCAGTCGAACGTTGGTTTTCATACATACTACCTTCAGTTGAATAGAGCCATAGAAGAAGAGCCTCGCATGACTCCAAACACCTTACAAAGATTTTGACCCCTGATGAAGTTCTACGCAGATCGGCACTTCATTTACCTTACAGCATGAGCCGATGAACATAAGGAGTAGTTGCAGTCGTACTACAAACTCACGGAAGAGGACCTTGAGGAGATCACTAAGGATTGGTCGGTAGACCTCCTTGTTCCAGCAGACCCTATGGAAATGTCTGACCCTGACAGCCCAAAAAATGCGCATGATACACCCGAACCCAGCAAAATGAAGAAGACCAAAGAAATCCAAGACCTAAGTAGCACCTCAGGAAATACTGCTTCAGTATCACCTGACCGAGGGGGTGATGAGGAAGAGATAAATGGAACAAGAGTTGAATAGAAGCAAGGTGAAGTAACACCGCCTAGAGAAGACACTGATCCCGTAAAGAAGAGGAAGGTTTCTCCCCCGAAACCTTCTTCTCGGAATAAATCAAGAGCCACTGTGACTAATATGAAGATCGTTTACCACTGATGACTTTGACTTCATCATAGCAGCCCTCAATGATGCTTCACTCGAAATCATGGAGAAACAGGAACCTAAGTAGGAGGAAATGTATGAAAGAATAAAGGTCTAGTTGTAAGGGGTAGAGCAGGCCCTTTAGTCCAACCACACAGTATCCACTGTGCCCCTTCCATCAGGAGAACCAGAGTTGGGGGATGAGCCAACCCAACTCTACCGATTAGCTAATGCGGTCAAAGCTCACCTTCGTCGCACACAAGAAGAAGTAGAACAAGACACCCATACCTTGAATCAAGTACAAGGCGACATTGTAGAACAATGCAGAGTTGCAGAATAGGAGAAGGTTGCTCTTCGGGCCAAGCTTGAAGAGGATAAATCACAAATGCAACAAGAAAAAAAATAGTTTCTCGCAGAGCAACTCGAAGTGAAAGAAGAAGTAAATAGAGCACTCTGCTCTGTGACAGGATTAGAACTACAGGTTGAAGACCGAATCACACATAAAATAGAGAAGCTCACAGAAGTTGTCTAGCAGCTACAGAAACAAATAACAAATTTAGAGCTCTGCACTATACTTGACACCCTACAGGATGTAAGGGACCAAAGGGAAGCAATCGCTTGAAGCATAGTTGAAAGAATAAAATTCCTTGCCCTGGAATACAAGAAACTAAGTGATTGCAGTGCCCAGAAGTATGAAAAACTCACTGAGAATACAGAATTGAAATCACTGGAGTCACAGCTCCAGGAAGCGAAGTATCAAGAAGAGACAATACAGGCATAGTTGAAACCCTTGTCAGTTGTGGAAAGAATGAAGCAATCCCAAGAGCAGCGCACTGCCCAGAAGTAGGTCCATATTATTCAAAGTAGAGTTATGGAATTAACTTAGAGGATCCAACCTGTACAGAATGAGGCTTACCAACAGTTCACAGAAATCGAAGGTCGAGGAGCAGAACTGGAGCAAGTTGTCACTACAGCTGAACAATGCCTTGAGGGACCTGTCAACGAAGCAATCATACAATAGTTCATTGAATAGGAGGTCGTAGCACAACAACAAGTCGAAGCATATTGAGCCAAGATCGAGGCTTTTGAAGAAGAACTAATCAAATCAGAGTCATAGGTGAGTGTTGGGGGCCTGTTGGCCCTTGACCAAGCGTTGAAGATTCTTGGTCATGTTTGACCTAATTTTGGGACTTTGACAGACTGTCGAAGGCGGAGCGTAAGACGAAGCAGAGATCGTGGGATCTTGGCCCCTTTTAGGTCCATTTTTTGGATTTGGGATTATTTAATGGGTATGGGATGTCGGCCCATGAGTTTACCGATGTTTAGGCCTATTTTTTAATATATAAATAGAAGACTAGGCAATGTAAGAAGGGGGAGTTAGCAGCTACAAGTTGTGTTAAGTTCTAAGGAAGAGCCTATCTTTATGATATTGGGATAAGTGCTAAGTATGGATTGTATATTCTTTGTGCATACTGTGTGAGACTTGCAGAGCTAAGTGCAAGTGGTTGTAACAGATTGTGGAAGGATTTTTGTTGTAACGCAAGGAAGGAGGATCTAGCAAGGTGCGTTGATATCATGTCCTCTACGGAGTGGGATTTGGATGCTTTGTGCATGTAAGAATCTTGACCCAAGATAATAAAGAAGAGAAGAGTTGGTGGACGTAGCCCCAGGGTGGGGGTGAACCACGTACATGCTATGTTTCTTTTCTTTGTGCAATGTATTTATGTGTTTATATGTTTTCTTTCTTAGTGCTTTAACATAGATGAATGATAGATAGATATGTTAATGCTATGTGATTAATAGTATGGATGGATGTTAGATATGACTTATATACATGTGCTTAGTGTTGAATCTATTAAGATATGATCTGTTTCGTCGTGCTAAGTGCTGCTATATGCCAAATCTTGTTGAATACTGCATTGTGTTGTGATTAGGGTTTAACTGCGCTATAACTAAGAAATGAATATTGATGAATGTTAACTGTTGAGTGATCTGTTAAGTGATTATAATCAAATATCCATGTCCCAACTAAGTTTGAAACACTAGAGTCCTGCAACCACCCCTGCCTCTACCTCGGGTGAGACTTCATATGCTTCACAGGTGTTGTCGAAAGGGCCTGTAGTTAGGGTTTTGTTGGTGCGTTGTTGTAGTGTTGAACCCTGGGTTTGCCCCTGTGCCAACAAATACATATAACTCTATACGTGATATATTACCTATGTTAAGTAGTATCACATATAAAAATATAACTATGAGTGAAGAAAGCACTAAGAAGCTCGTATACTAATAAATAAAGGTAAGCTAATCCAACATGTTTGTATTTTATGTCATACCAAAGCATTACCCTAATAGATTAAGAACAGGATGCATGATAGAGTGATCCTCTTGTATTCACAGTATTGATTCACTATATTTCCATAACTAATCTAGGTGTGTTGACTAATGGTAGATGATGTAACAAAATATGTGCTATAGATTACAGTATATGTTACACTTCTAGATATGATTAAGCCAGTACTATCTCCATTACATATTACATAACCCTTACTAGTTATCATGATCTTACTGTTCGGGCTCTATGCAATCCATGTACATTAAGCTAAGAGATATGACCAATGTATACAGTGTGCATTACTTATACCATCATCGAAATAGTATAAAGTAAGTAATGGATTTTACTCATTAGTGATTGATATATATACAGAGTAGGCTATAGTTCTAACTAACTTATCTCTGTTGATACATGGTGTTTGTTCATGTGAGTGATTCCCATTACTAACCTTGTATGTAAGTAATTTACGGTGTTATCTACTTAGTACTAATCCCATTCCTTATATGATAATCATAGCTTGTAATCCATATCCATGAACAACTATTGCCCTGTATGTAACATGATATCGATTTCATTACTAGTAAGCTCTAATTCCATTGATATAGTGAAATAGAAGCAATAGTAATATGGAGTTATAGATACCTAATAAGTAAGTATGATTACACTTATCACATGCTTATACAAGTGTGTTCTATCCAATGTATTCCCCTAATCATTATACACATGGATTGCTTGGACTGGGATTTATGCACTAGTATTACTCTCATGTATTTCCCGTATCCATTGCAGTTATGTACCTATCTTGTACTTCACTTTTCATAGTTACTATTTTTCCCTAATCAGTGATAGTGTTACTTATCATGATATCAGCTTAAGTAGAGTAAGTAATGAACTCCTATGGTATACGTATGTGTAAACACCATGTTATTAACTTCCATTACCTAAGTTATGCTATTGGTACTGTGTTAATTACTCATATTAGCTAACCTTTATAGATCACTAAACAACACAATGCCTGGAATCATACTGAGCTCTCTATTACTAAGCTCTTGTTATGTAAACTACGTTATGTGGAACTCGAAGAATAACTCATATCTACATCTTATCAAACTCATTATGAATCTTTTGTATGATTAGAGCAGTGTCATTATTAGGAAGATATAGTATGAAGATTAATACTAACTCACATATTACCTATATTATACCAATCTTATTGAGGCAATGAAATCAACTATTAACTATAAGCTAATCCATATCGAATCTAATCACATTGATTATGGATATTGTGTGTTCAATTCAGACTAACATGACGTGTCTAATTAAAACAAGTATTGTGATTCGAATAAAGCTTTAACATGACTAATAAGTATTGATATGCTTTGTTTAACTATGCTTCTACTGGTATGATTACATACTTATATCTATGATTTCCATTGCTTATGATGACACTGTTTATATGGTGAGTAATACAAGCCCATTCTTTATCTATGATACTATCATTACCCTTATAACTATAACATGTAAAACATTATGGAAATAACGTAACCATTAGTTATGCTTGATCTCTAATTACTAGTATCCCATATCCTTATGAGTTGTAATAGAGTAATCATGCTTAATATTCGTAAAAATATATGTAACATTATGGATACACTTATCCCATATGCTCTTTTCATTCCATATGAGTTATAGCTCTAGTGATTTTATTTCAGTCATTGTAAGCAGGTATCAACCCTTGAAAGCTTGTTATGTAACAACAATGGGGGTACTAGTGACATAGCCTGTCCAACATGTAATCGTTGAACACTTTCCTTTATCTACATGAACCCTATCAATATTGTAACTTAACCTATAACTTTATCCATATTCATTTCTTATGATAGAGTTATAACTACTAATTCATATAAGCACTACTTACTCTTTATATGTACAATTAGGAGATATCACTTACCTCAATACATGACGGTACAAGCATAATATAAGAACCAATATTAATATGTGCTTGATTTCAATATGTTAGAGCTTACGTTTTCTCTGTATAATTACAAACCTAATCAGAGCCCATACTAGTGAAACATGAACCTCATCAATAACTATGATCTCAATAGTGTTTATTATTCAAACATAGTAACATGATTAAGTTGAGCTCGTTATATCAACATGTTCTAAGTTCATTTATAAGTATGATTCATTACCTATATATTCCAAGCATGTTCATCTTTAAATGGGTAATGTAGAATGTACTCATAAAGCTTATGTTAGAGACAAGCCTATACCACCAAGTTAAAGCTCATATCATCTTGCATGTACTGATTAGGTGAAATACATAGGTAAGTGAAACACATCTCTATTCCAAAGTAATGGAATTAGTATGATTACGAGAATACCGCCTAATGATAGATGACGTATGGCCATTGATTCTCTCTGATTATAGGATAAAGAGCATAATAGTAGTAATATTAAGTTGTATTACTTAGCTATCTTATTGATTATGGTGGTAAATTGTTCCTTATTATGCATATTAGATTAGTGATACTACTTAACTTTATAATGATATGTAAAGGGACAACCAAAGCCTTGTTACAATAGCTTATAGATCACAGTGTTATCATTATGCCCTATATTAATTAGGTTCGATTAGGGTAAATACGTCATATTAGCACATATCAAGAATCATTGTAATTATACTACTATTGAACCTAATATATGCTCAACACGTTGTACTCATGGAGATTATATGTTACTAATATACGTGTATTCATAAGCTATTCACTTTAATGTAAGCATCATGTTAAGAAAGAGCAATGGTAACCATTATTCTATAAACACGGTTGTATTGGATAATGAACACAATTATCTATATAATAGAGCATTGATTCCATATACTTTACTAGTGTGAAAGAGTAAGCACAATGGCCTATGATGTAACTTATGGAAATGAGCTATATCTGATGACCTTTTCCAACTTTAACAATAACTAGTAATGAGCTATATGAGTTTCATTACCTTATCATAGGTAACTAGTATAGATAATGGTATAAGTACTATCCTGTTCATTAAGCTAATATAACAAGGGTAACATAACACCTGTATGGGCTTATCATATGTATTAGTCCATTATTCAATGATTACATATATTTGTATTACTATCACTAAATAGGTTATTCACTATATACCCTTATGGTAACTTCACTCCCATGGCACATACGTCGGAGATATATAGTTGGTCGTCAGTTGAGCGACATTACCATACATTGGAATTGCGACATATGGTAACATCGCTCACATGGCACATACGTCAGAGATATATACTGTTAGGACCACATATTGTACCCTTTTTGCCCATACTCTTTGCTATTATTTTACCCTTCATCACCTGCATTTTGACTTATACTATCATTTCATCTAATCATTCCAAGGTATACAACGTCCTTTCTCATTACTTTATGCTTAA
>ML778332.1:23228-43040 GCA_009831015.1 Picea engelmannii
TTACTACAACACTAAGTGCTTTTGGAATTGAGCATATATAGTGCGCAGCTATCTTTGAAACAAAAGACTTCCCTGGGTTGATAATTTATGTTTCACTTGGTTGTTTGAAATTAATTAAGCAATTATAGTGACCAACATATACCTGGCTATCAGTTGATCCACATTACTATAAGTCAGAATTTCAACGTGTGGTAACGTTGCTCCCATGGAACATACGTCAAAGATATATAGTTGATCGTCGGTTGAGAGACATTACCATACATCGGTATTATGACGTATGGTAATGTTTCTCTCATAGAATCCACGTAGTGGAGACCGACGAAATACCTCGTCGAAATTTCGATGTCTCTAACGTCGTTGTAGCGACGACTATATGGGGTTTGGACAGTCAAATCTGAGATGACAGGTGTTCGCATGAAATTTTGCAATAGAGACGATAAATATGGCGTCGGAAAAGAGACGTCATGTGAAATGAAATTTGAGAGGGTCTGATGTTTTTCATTCTCCCGACAATATAAAGTGGCAATTGCGTCGAACATGCCGTCAGAATTTGACCCAAATGTACTAGTGTGGTCCATTTTGTATACAGGTCATCATAACTTCTGACAAGGTAGTATTGTTCCTTGATGGCATCCCTAAAGGACTCCCAGGTGGCCATGACTGTAAATAATGAGGGTTTCTCTATTTCCTTTTTCTCACAGAAAGTCTCCCACCAATATTTGACATGGGGGACGACTTTGCAGAGAATAAACGTAATATTTCCTCAGTTCGAAAACTTATGGACAGAAAATACCCTTTAGCAGATTTAACCATTTGTCTACAATATATACGTCTATTTAACCTTCAAATATGGGAATATCAAAGTTTATTTGTACCTTGAATGGGGAAGAGCCTCCGTTATAGGAAGATGTGTCTCTTGTTGGTAGTTGTCGAAGCGTTTGTGCAAAACTATCCATCATTTCATTCCTTTGTTGCGTGAGGACTTCCTCGAGCAACATTTTGAAAGGATCTCCTGTCCCATCGTCTTTCTTTTCTCCCACCATGAGAGGTTGCTTCGGTTTGTGATATCTATTTTCCTCAATAGAAACAAGCTCAAGGCCCAATTCTTTGTACCCTGACCTCGTCGGGGACATGCATTAAGAATGACAAGGAGCATACCACTATGATACCATTGATCTAGATTTTATGAGAAGAATGAAAATGAATATAGATTGTTACTATTCTTAACATAAAGACACAAGAATAACATATATGCAATAACAAAGATACAATAAAATTGGTTTCTATTCAATAAGGAAATAAGTTGAAACTGTAAAATGTAGTGAAAACTAAGCTTGTTGGAATGGTGGCAGCTTATCTCTGAGAAGAGATGTGACAACTGTGCTCATTCGCAAGAAGATGGTTAAAATGAGGCTCTCTAAGCCTTTTTTACAATAAATAGGAATTCTAAAACCCTATACATTCAAAAACCTAACCCTATGAGACGAATCGTCAAAAGTCATGTGGGCCCCGTTGGGGTAAGCTAGTACATCAACTTCCCGAGGTCATAACTTTTGCATACAATCTTCGTTTTAGGCGCACGATAGTCCATTGGAAAGGTATATCTGAGGAATACACATTTTTCCTTTAGACTCTAAATCAGTCTACATTTTGACTATGGCGAGCCCTAAAAACATTGTTTAGGGCCTCAAAATGACCCCATAAGTCAGGAACCCAAAAACTAGGAAAAAACTTCCAAAATGCCAAAATGAGCCAGTTGGAATAGGTGGGAGGCCACTGGCATCCATCTGGATCACTCCAAGTATGGAAAACCAAGGAATGAATTTCATTTTCCCAATCTATGTATGCATGTGACCTTTTTTGTTTCTTTCATATGGACGATTATAAATTGACCCCATCTCCTTTCAAGTCTAGAGTCAAACCTATTGCCACTTATACTACAATTGATATAGATGCCACTTTGTACCATCAATTAGTCGGTATCCTTTTATATTTGACTCATACCCATCCTAATATTTTGTTTATTGTTTTCCTTGTTGCTCAGTATATGAAAACACCCGATGAGATCCATTGGAAAGAAACAAAAATGATACTTCCATATATTTTGGGTGTAGTGTAGTTTGGGATACGTTAAATTCATGGGGGACTACTTTGGTGTTAGGTTTCATTGATTTCGATTGGGTTGGAAACCTTGATTATCATAAGTCTACTATAGGATATGTTTTCAATCTTGGTTCTAGACTTGTCACTTGGGATTATAAGAAGAAGTGGGATCATTCTCTTTCTTCAACAGAAGTACAGTACATAGCAATAGTTAATGCAATTCAAGAAACCTTGTGCCTTTGAAAAATTCTTTCAAAGTTTGGATTCCAATAGCAACATTCAACCACACACTTGCATGACAATCAGAGTGCACTCAATATAATCAAAGATCTATTTCAACATCATCGTAGAAAACACATTTATCTACACGTGCACTTCATTAGAAATCTTATTCAAGATTGCATTCTAAAAGTTCTCTATTTCCCTATCGATGATTAAGTTGTAGACATTTTCACAAAATTTCTTATAGAAGTGAATTTTTTCAAACTTGAATCTATGTTAGGATTTCAGGAAGTTGTCATTAAGAAGGGATAAGCTATATTTCCTTCTTCCCTCTCCTATTGTGTCACCTTCTTAAATCCTTCAATCCTATCCCAAGTTGTTCTTGAGGGGGGAAGTTAGGAGATTTAGACACTTAGGAGTTAGTTAAGAACAACATGGTTTAATGTGTCTTTAGGTAAAGCATGTTTCTTTAGTATGCATTAGCAGTAATGGAATCTGATGGTCAGAATATGTTCTAGACATAAATTGATTTGATGGTTTATATTCTCCTTAATACTAATAGTTATATTTATCTATGGTTTAACAATCGATTGGCCCATGATATCTATTTTAAATATCATGGAGGGTCATTTATTGAAGATTGATTGTGAGAAACTCTTATGTAAAAAAAATCATTTTCTATTAATATATTGCCTCAAGTGGCACATTGCCTAGGGATGTGAATTGTTTCCTTTTTCAGGGTTTTATCCATGTGTTACACCGGTGTATTGATCTATGATCTATTTGTGTGAGTAGTTTCTTAACATTTTTTACCCGTGTAGAAATACCCTATTTTTTCGAACACTTACAAAGTCACCTAAGACGGTTTAGTGTTAAAATCTGTCACAAATGACTACATGTTCATTAAAAAGAATATCAATATAATAAATTCATTTGAAGTAATCTTTGCACCTCACGATAGATGTCCAAAACAAATTTGCAAGGAACCTTTGGTGGCACCATTGTTTTCATTAATAATACCTTTAGCATAAAATCCTTGCATCCTTTGAAGAATAATATTGGGTGATGGGGTGTCCATTTGGCCTCCTCAAACCTTATGGTGATGAAGCTAGTCCCTACAAAGAACATCACAACAATGAAAGTTGTTATATTTGGTCATATCAATGATTGGATGGCAAATGAAAGCATCCAAGAAACTCAATATTTGTAGATCATATATGCAACCTCTCTGAAGGATAACCCCATACCTTCACGTGAAATATTTAACATGCAAGGACCAATCAAGTGCATTTCATCCACGTACAAATGGTGAGACAAAATGTGATAATTGAACATGTGTATTTTTTGTGAATGTACAAAAGCACACACCTTTAGATGTGGGATGATAATATTCCCTTACATCCAACACCTCTACAATAGATCTCTTGTCTTCATAGTGCACATCGGCACATTCCATTCCAATCTTGTCTTGAGTTCTAGCTACACATTGCCTTCCATACACTGACTCCTAATTTTATCGTGCAAATGTTGGAACCAAATAATTTAAGCATAGATGTTTGTGTAATGTATTCAACAAGGACAACACAAGTTCAACAATGCTTGACATGCCAACAACAAAAGTATAAGGAGAGCCTTGATTTGAATTACACCCCTCGTCACAACCACATTGGTGATAAGGTTTGGCTACAATGCCCAAAGGAACACTTCAAGAGTCCCTAACACAAACTCAAAGCTCTGACATATGATCTTTATACCATACTTCGAGTAGCAATAGAAAGTTCCTTTGTACTCAACCTTCCTCCATACTTAGGTATGCATCTAGAGTTCAAAATCGAGTCACCAAATATTTTACATACCACCAATTGTAACTCATCCAACATGTTGGATCCTAAACACTTGAACCCTATGCAAAAGGATGTTATCATTGATCAAAGTTCAATGTGCATGTATCAAGGATAAATTGACCAAATTTTTTGAGTTGTTAAGGCCAAACTATATGCAAATAAACTCTAAGCATAGTTTCGATAACTAAGATTGAACGACATAATCAAGACCATTACTTCTTATGAAAGAGGAAAATAATTTAAACATGTATATAAACCACCATGCACAAACCACCTCAACTCCTATACCCATCCTATGCATCAGGAATACCAACTAGGTGTAAGAAAGGACCAATACCCCTTGGAGGGTACAACATTTGGTGCAAACAACACCATCTGCAAAGCTTATACATCAAATCTCGCTCTACACTCTATACATGAACACTTCTATGTTTCAAACATGTTGCTACAAATAAAAATGTGAGATATGAATGGTTAATAAAAATAATTATAAAAATTCAACCATTTTAAAAACTAAATCTTGACATACACATGTAAATCACTTCAAAATTTCCTTTCAAAACTACTTAACAAACATGATTTAGTTTCATTATTCTCCCAAAACTTTGACAAATAAGTTCTAATCTTTCCATCCTTAGTAAAGATAATGTATTTTCTCTATTTTGATGACGAAATGAAGAACTTAAAATTATGTCCCCATCTCAATTGTGACTGTACATATAACTAGTACAGCCGCTAAGTCGCGGCTGGTGAACGCCGAAAGGCGACGGCTGTTAAACTTATGGCTGTTAAAAACCTTAGCACAAACAACTGCCTGTTAAACTTACGGCTGTTAAAACCCTTAGCACAAACAACTGGCTGTTAAACTTACGGCTGTTAAAACCCTTAGCACAAACGACTGGCGACCGCTGGTGATGCCAGCACAGAAACGCGGCTACCAAATGTCAGTTAGTAGAAACATAAGAAAGGCAGCTACCAAATGTCAGTGAGTAGAAACATGAAACGGTGTGAATATCTTAATATTTTTTAATCAGGTAGATGTGGCAATAAGTTAGTGAATACAGTAATTTTTAAACACGATTAGGTAAATGTAAAAAAGTAAACATATAAACGGATGTCTTCATAACAGCTTGGAAGTTAATGGATGAAATCAGAGCCATTCATTTATTGTGACGACTAAGAATATTCTAGGCATATTTAATCTCATCCATAGAAAACGTATTAAGAGCTAAAGACCTCTTAAATGTGCCCATTATCAATAGGTATACGCCTTTCGACGTAATGAAAGAAACATAGTTGTTTTTATAAGAGAATTTAAAACTATGCCCCCCATCTCAATTGTAACTATACATGTAATGAAAGAGACATAGTTGTTTTTATAACCTCTGACACTTGGAATTATAGCTAAAAACACATAAATTATGAATAAAAATCAATCAATGTGCAATTTAAAAACTACATTACCCAAAATGTCATGATGATGGCATGTTTCTCTATCCCAAGATAATGGCATTCATAACGAAAGTTTGAAGCAAACTCAATGGAAATGACACCGTTTGCAATGATGAATGGCACAAATCAAAGATTCAACGGTCTGAAAGGTTAAGTAGGGAACGTTGTTAGTGTAACATATAGAAGGTGTTGTCTAATTGTTTTAAGAAATGGTTTTTTATCTGGAATTTGATACATAAATTTGTTTAAAATTATTATTTTTTGTTGTTTGAAATAAAAAATATAGAAATGGATTCATCATACTGAAAATTTTAAAGGGTATTTAGATTATACAGAAATAATCACTCAAATATATACAAATATATATATATCTAACAATTTCTTATTGAATTTCAAATAAATATCCCAAAAAAATCATTTCATAAAACAATTCAACTAAATCCAAACAAAATAAACCATGCAGCAAGGATAAATAATGACCATTGTTATTTTACCACGACCAACCCGTTGTGCTGTGAATTCTTTAAATGGGTTTTTGGGCCTGGATTCGCAGTGATCATTAAGGTGGTGGAATTATTTTTACGGTACATTCAGACTCACAGTATAACTGCTCTGAGAGTTACTTCACAGATTTTGCAATTTATATCCATTTAGTGTATAACAGAGCATGCTGTGCAGCTTTTGCAATTTATATCCCTTTAGTGCCTATGTACGTTTAAAATTCGCAGGGCCAGCTAAGCCCCGGCCAATGGGTTTTGTTTAATGGAGTATATACACTAAATATAAAAATATATTCCCATCCTCGCAATGGGACAATATGAGCTGACAATTTAATCAGGCGTAAAAATATATTCCCATCCTCGCAAAGTGCCATGGGCCAATATGAGTTTACAATTTATTCAGGCGTTGTTTAATTGTTTTACAAAATGATTTTTTTTTTTCGAAAGTTGATGATATAAATTTACATGAATATTAATTTTTTGTTATTAAACTTCATTTCTGAATGTATGCTGAAAAATCTCTGAACTACTAGAATTATACATAAATAATAATTCAAATCTATAAATTTAACTATTTCTCCCACATTTCGAAAAAATCATCATTGTAGAACGTTTAATCTGAACACATATCGAAAACTTTGTCTTCCAACGACAAAACAAAGGATTTGTTTATCTCTGAATAAAGGAACTCTAAATGCATGCGTGATCAATTATTCCACTTTCATGTCGCGCCAGGTGAAACGTCTATATTCTTCAAGAAAGCAATAACATGAATAGCATGATGCACATGAATTTCTGAACTTGGATAATGCAGTTGGTTTTTTTCTTTGACAGAAAAAAAATATTGTTTACACGCTCCTCATCCCTGAAAATAATTCGAATGCATAACGGCTGGAATTCTCGCTTAATTTGCTTTTCTCCATTTGTGATAACGGTCAAATATAGCTGGCATTGTATTTGATGTTGAGATCTAATTCTCTGTCTATCTTCACCTCTCAACGCTCTTCATCTTTTACTCCCTGTTACCAAATTCAATCTCTCCATTAATAAGATTTATTTCTCTTTGACTTTCTATCAAGTATTTGTCTAGTTCTGTCTATTTTCAATATTATTATTTAATGATATTAAATGGGCATAATAAAACTGTGCTTCCTTCTACTTACGCGAAGGAGGTTGTGCAATGAGTCGTTGCATGACTTGGCAGCTTGATGCCATCTGAAAAATGACATTTTACTCGCTTTGTTTCATCAGTTTATCCAAAATGTGAAGAATGTTAGCAAAGTTTTAAGAGTAATACAGAAGACCAGAGCATGAAAACCAAATATAACAAAGAAAAAAATAGTAAGAAAAAAAAAATGAAAATCCAAAATTCAATTTAGCTTAATTGTATCATGTGGTATATAGTAGGTGTATAGTTACCTATGAATTTGGGGACTAATCTTTTGTGTATTTTTATACAATATCTTTTGTGTTCTTTTATACAATCTCATGGCTTTATGACTTTATTATGATGAATATAGTTATCAATGTTTGTTGTTTACAATAAGAAAGGTAAAGAATTAATTGATTAATTTTAAAATCTATAACAAATAATACTTAAGAAATGAAAAATATTTTAAAAAATGTGTTTTTAATTTTCAACATTCTAAATGTGATGATAAATTTTAACAAATTATAAAATTTTAAATAATATTTAATTCAATATTTTATTATACAAATGACAATTAAAAACTTAAAATAATATTTTTTATTTTAATTTTTAATTATCTTTCTATTTTTTCATTAATATTATTTATTTGTTATGATATTTATTTTTTAATATTTCAATAATAACCAAATATTATACAAATAACAATTATAAACTTAAAATAAATATTTTTTTTATTTTTTATTTATTTTATTATTTGTTTTATTTTTTATTAATATTATTTATTTTACATAATCTTTATTTTTCTAATATTTTATTAATAATCAAACATGAACGTAAGAAAATTGAAAATTGAGGGACCTTCTCACAAATAGGTTTCTCCATATTATGCTTCACCATTAAGTTACATGTGAGGTTGGATTTTAATAAATTTCAATGTCTTATTTCTCCAAAAATCATTGCTATTGTGATCTTTTAAAAGTGTGTGAAAGTATGTGAACCTTTATTGTGATCTTTTAAAAGTGTGTGAAAGTATGTGATACACCATGGTTCAGAATTTTAACGAAAAATAATCATATTCTAATAAAAGCACTCACCGAACAACAAACATCATTCACACCATTGAATAGATAGGATTATTCTCAATAAACTAATTGGAAAAATTACTGCAGGAAGAATATGATTCATTCTTGTCTCACTCACAGTAGTGAACACATAAAATTATAAAATTATGGATGCCAAAATCTGCAATCCAGATAATCTTATGCGTTACAAAATCAAATCAACAATGGTTAATTTTATATTTAGTTTTTGATGATTCAAATCTACAATTAAATTAAGCTAAAAAATTATTAGTTTTTTATCATATTTTACAATATCTTGTTGTTACAGGTTACAAAGTCAATCATTGATTTTGTGCTCAACATTACTATAATTAAAGATCAAACCCAAAAATTGTTATGCGTTGATATCAAACAATTAACAAAATTGAATATTCCCGAAAGATCAAATTTATTCTTTGCAAATCGAAAGTGGATTTAAAGTTTTGCACAAAGTTTAAGTTGTTACAATTTTGTCCATTGGATGTTTCTCTTTCTCTTTCTTTCAATTTCAGGTTTTAATGTGTTAAGTTAAATTTGACTAGGTGAAAGAGTCAAAGTTGTTAGGTTAAGAGTCGTGATTTTAGGCACATGGTTTTGATAGCATGTAGTTTTAGAACATGTATATTTTTTTTTGTAAATAAAAGAGAAAATAGGTATTACCTTAAGAGCTTCAAAAAATGTACAATGATCCTTGCTTGCCAACTGTTTTGCCACAACAGGGAAACCAGAAGTGGTGGTTTTCCAAAACATTGATAATCCTAAGAGTTTTTTCACAGTTCATCATGCTAGATGTCATATTACTAACATTGGACGTGTCTGGTGTCATGCACCATAGCTCATGGCTGCCATGGTTGTAGCTATAGGTCATAAAACTTAACAAAACTAAAAAGAGTTGAGTCATGAAATGTAAACTGAGAGAAAAGCTAGAAATTTGGCAAACTCAGACATCCATCGATGTTGTAGGTGAAGACAAACTTATGTCCACAGATCGAACAACGCATTTTCTCCAGAGCATCTGACAAGGCATCAAACATGAGTTCCATGCGCCAGCTGAGAGTGCATTGATTATGAGTTTGCTCTTCCAGGCTTCTCCACATGTCAAATATTAATTGCAGGTGGTCGTACGAAAGTTGATGAGGGTTGGGCATATTCTTCTCGATTTCTCCCTCCGCTTTCATTTCCACTTCCACTATATCCATATCAAAATTTGCATCTTCTTCTACTTATGCTTCCTCTTCCACTTTCTCTTTCGCTTCCTCATCCAACCTAGGGCTAGAGTTCTTGGCAATCCAATCTCCTAGCCAAATAGGAGGAATTTCTTCCTCCACCATGCAACTTCCATGCTCCATAGGTCAGGCTTGGGGCCTGGTGATGATAATGGGATCGAGCGGGGCATTCAAGGGTTGTTGCACAGGAGGAGGAATTTATTCTTCCACCAGGAAGCTTCCCATGCCATGCATATTTTCAGAAGGGGAAGGTGGCAAGTTTTGGGCATGAGGGGAGGGAGGGGGAGTCTCGGTCCAATTCTAGCCTCTTCTAGGGGAGTTGGTCAGAGGGAGGGGTTGCGAAGGGTCAGGACGGTTGGGCCTCACAACGAAACTTCAATACAGTGGCCCCCTTTTGGGTTTTCCATGCTCTCTGGGAATGATTGAAGGATAACAGTGAAGACAGGGCAACATAGGTGAATTCCAAGCTAATGGAGTTACACAGGTGAAAAGGAGAATGAGAGAGATGACCAGCAGAGGGAGGGAGGCAATCGGAGGAGGTTCATCGCAAGAATGGATAGGAGGTCGAGAGAACCAGAGAGGCAACATATCTTATTGAATGACAGAAATCTATGGAGTTATTACCTTCATATCGGTCGATTGAATGTTGGTGGGGGGGCACAATGAAAGTCGAAGTGACATTAGCTCAAGAATGAGTACCCGCCGCAGAGCTCCATAGCTGGTTCACATGCATATCCATTAAGTTTCTGGAGGTAGATCAATGCACTACCATAAGTGTGATGGTAAGTCCAGTCATTCAAATGGTGCGGGGATGAGAGCGGCAACTGGGGTAATAACTCCTCAGGTTTTTAGCGCACCACCTCTCTCACTATTGCCATATTTCATCCCATATAGGGGTTTAGAACATGTATATTACATGTAATGAAAGTCTTTAAAAGATTGGTGATACTCCATTGTAATGTGCCAAGAGTTGAGTGGTGAAGTCTCACTTTATAGGGGCCATGAAATTGAGAGGGTTTGATCAAGGACAATAATAGATCTATTGTTAACTCTTGATTTTTCGTAAAAAAATTCTGAAATAAATCTCGTTCAATTCAATATTGGGGCTCATTGAGAGCCTACGAGACCATTTTGATGGAAACTCTCACTTTGGAACAATTTGCAGCAAATCTAATCCCTTTCTTCTCAGTCCAATATCTCCAAGTTCCTTGACAGTTCTCTCTCTTTGCTCTTCAAATACACAAGAAGGCCCTTGAATCTCTATAGCTAGGAGTGGGTTCATGTTTTCTAAAGAAGCTAGAAATTCCAGAAGAAAAATTTTCTTATGTTGTGTCCTTTGTTCTCGAGAGCTTATGCAATGGGAGGATTACGTATTTGTTTTGGCTAAGGATGGAAGGTCATTTACCTAGCCCTTGTCAATTTGATGGGATGCCTCAAAATTGAGGTCTTCATTGTCCTTCAAGAGTCCTCTAGCCTTTCATAGAAGGGTTTAAAATTATTTCCCATGCAAATGAAAATTAAAATAAAAAATCACTTGTAAAATTTGAAATGAAAAATATTTCATATTTTTTCAAATAAGGATTAGAAAATTTCCTTAATATGTTCTACTTTTCATTATTTTTATGGGTTGGGAAATTTACTCAATATGTTTTACTTTTTAATCTTTTATTGTTTTTATAAAAAAAATTCTTTTATTAGTACTTTTTCCTTAGTGGGCCTAATGGTTAAAAACATGTGTTTCCTCTTAAGAGGGCGGAGGGGGGTCCCTTGCCCCACAAACAAGGGGGTCTCATACACCAATTTGGTGTGTTGGTCACCAACAAGGGGGTCTCATACACCAATTTGGTGTGTTGGCTTGGCCGTGACCTTAAAAATAGATTATTATTATTATTATTTTACTATTTTAGTAATAAAAAAAATTCATCAATATGTTCTACTTTTTATTCTTTTATTCTCTTTATAAGATTTTTCTTTTATTAATCATTATCTCATATATCTTAACAATAAAAGAAATTCCTTAATATGTTCTACTTTTTATTATTTTATTCGTTTTGAAGTTTTTTTCTTTTATTACTTATTTTCCCCTATATTTTTTCCTCTATCAAGTTAGTTCAAAGAAAGAATTGTTATGTTTTTTTATACAATGCAATCTTATTTTTATGGAGGTCATGCATGCATGTATATTCTATTCAATGAAGCCACAAAAATTGATCATCAAATTGTGAATTCTCTTGCTATCTATATTTATGAACAAAACTTATTGCTATTTGCTCTACTTGCTCATAACTATTGATATTTTCTTGCCATCTTGTGCAAGTACCATCTTTCTTTTTCTGCACAACAAAATAATTTAATTTATCTCTAATATGTAGCATGTACATATTAATTATTGATACCCATTGCTTTTCCATAATATTGTTTCAAGGAACTAGTTTTTTTCATGATTTATATATATATATATATATATATATATATATATATATATATATATATATATATAATTTCAATTTTGAAATTGTAATTATGTAAAATTAATATTTCAATATCTTTCAAATCATCAACGGTTCAAAATAATAAACCATAAAGTAGTTTATAATAAATATCTTAATATTTAAAAAACTTCAATATGTAAATTCTAGTGATAAAAAGATTTATAATGAATGGATTCAGGATGAAATTTCATTTTATTTTTCATTTTCATATGAAAAGAATAATTGATTTTAACCTATCAATTTAAAAAAGTTACAATAAAATTAATCTTTCACTTTAAAATATAACCCTTCTCTTCTTAATCTTTAAATAGATTCTTAATAATCACTCAATGGATTCGGATTGTGAATAATGGGTTATCTAACAACACTTTTTAAGCGCAAAACACTAGAATGCCATATGTTTTTCCCACGTTGTTTGGTGATTATTGGCTCCCTTTTCCAACTTGAGGGCGCTATCATTGCCAACGATTTGACTTCTCACCTAGCAATGACTCGCTCTTGCTCAAATCCCACGATTTGTGTTTCTCCTCAATGTAACCGTCTACGTGTTATGTGTGGAGCGTATTCCTTTTGCCAATCGAAGGTCGACTTGGATAGTGGCTTTCATGGCAACAAGGCTCGCCTACTTGGAGTTAAATTCGAAAAGTGAACCCTTCTATTACTCGTGCTCTCTCTCAACCAATGTAGGATCATGAGATTCTAAGGTGTTGGATAATTAAGGAAGTGTTTAAAAACATAGTTATAACATGAAAGCATAAATTCATTCAAACATATAGAATATTCATGCTCTTTATCAATCAAGATATGGGTGTTGAAGAACTAAGGAATTTCATAAATGAGTAGTTATGAATTATAAGGAGGTGTTGAAGAACTAAGGAATTTCATGAGTAGTTATGAATTCTGAGGAGAGGAAGTGTTTAAAAACATCATAGTATAAATGACCATTATTCAACATATAGAATGAACAATTTACTATATTGTTACATTGATCTATACAATCATTTACATATATTTAATGTGTAACTAACTCCCTTAAAATAAGGAGGATTTAGTTTACTTTGATCACCTTAAACATACCCAAGATCTAAGTTCTATGGCTTGACTTGTACACTAGTTGACTTGGTCGCAACCACTTCTAGTCAATTCGACTAACCAATTAACCTTTGATTATCATCAAAATGACATTGACTAACTCTAGAAACTTTGGAATATGAAAGATTTGTTTATTCTAACACCCCCCAATCAACACAACCCTTAGGGAATTCAAAAGGAGGAATTAACTTTGCACACACAACCCCCATAATTATACCTTTGTTATGGTTCTACCCTAACCCCCTTAAATAGATAAATAGGTTGTTATGTATTGTGGCCATCTCTATTAAATAAGGCTCATGTAGTAGATACAGTGTGGAAACAATAATTATAAGAAGGATTACTAGAAGGTTCTACCCACTAGAAAGTTCCTAGGAGGTTAAATAGAAACTATATAAAGAAGTAGAAAGAGGGTAACAAGATGTATTATGAAGCATATTGTAATTGAATCTCTACTTAGTTGTAGGTTGCACGATATAATCCCACGTGATATTGAGGTGCTACAAGTCTAAGATCATTCCTTAACTTTTCTAAGCCCTTCTAGGATCATTCCTTAAGGTTTCTACCAAACCTCTTGGACTCTCACCTTCACTCCTAAACTGGCTAAGTCAATTTCAATTCATGACTTGAATGAATATTTTCATATCCTACAAACTTTTCATTCAAAGCATGAAGGTTTCACAGGGATTAAAGCTCCCTAACTACACATAATTTCTCCTCGGGCATTAGGTCATTTCACTACCAATTTTAGGGTGAATATTTTCCATATCTTTCAAGATTTCCACTTAAAGGCTTGCAAATCTCACAAGAATACACCCCATCCTTACACTACTCACTTGATTACATAGATCTTCCAGGTTAACAGTGGAAACAAACATACATAATCCATTTTACTCAGGAATTCATCCATCCCTTGCATACATTTGCATTCATCATTTAAGCCATAAAACAACATGTCTGCCTCACAAAAAATAATTCAAACAAGTTAAGTTAAACACCTATATTTTCAGTGAGACATCAAACCAACCAACTAACTGAGAGAGGAAGATTTTCCTCCCAACCTTATTCTATGTTGTAGTATGCCTACCTACAACATGCCACCCCTGTGCCAAGCCGTGATATCTCAAGGGGATTTATTCAGTTGACTGCCCAATTAGGAAAATGGTCCAAGAAGATTACTATCATTCACCTATGGAAACAACAGAAGTTTCCCTTTTCCCACTGAGCTTAGGACCTCCACGTATTTATTAGGAACCTTGCCAACTATATTTACTCTACACAAGGGATTTCCTTGTCTACTATATAGTCCCTCAATGATCTCCCCTTACTAGTGTCAATTTATTTCCAGTAAGCACCAATCCACAATCCTCTATTTCTCCAGTCTAGATCTAGGTCTTCTTTGTTCCAGGGTGGGAATTTATCTCTTGGGAAATATTTCTATTTTCTTCAGAAATATCTTCCCAACAACTATGTCACTCAGAGAAATGTGTGTGAGTCTCCTTCTCACTGCTTGTCCAACTATGAGTCTGCAACTCACCTTATTTACTGTGGTTCACTGAGAGAATCCACCTTCAACTTCTCAAGTTACTGTAATCTCCCTTGAGAACCTTCACCTTTATGTCATTTGTGTTCTCTCTCTCTCTCTCTCTCTCTCTCTCTCTCTCTCTCTCTCTCTCATATGCTCAATCTATTCATCTATGTCTCGCGTATGCACATCTAGGTGATGCTTTCCCACCTTTGGTCTCTTCTTCCACTTATTCCTTGGGATTCGTGTGACCATTTTCAAATGCAAAATCTAGTTAGGAATCCAAATTTGAAGGGGAAATCCAGGGGTGTCCTTCTGTAAGTTTCTGATTGATTCTTTGGCTCCCCCAAACATCAAATCTATGAGTAGTTATAACTGTTTCAACCACCAATCCTGCTATTCATAATTGGTCACGTGTCTCTATGCATATCTAAGTACGTTGGAAAGTGATGCATTCAATTTTGTAGGTGTAGGATGGAATGTTGAGGAAGCGTCCTATTTTCTTCATTGAATCTTCTCCACTCCACCTCACCAATCCACCTCACCAATTCCACTTCACCAATATCACCTCTGATATCATGGCCAATACTCAAGGCATTTCTATCTCAATCAGTTGTCCAATGTTTTCTATTAATCAACAACATAATTACATGATTCATAATCACATTATATGAATTCTTAGCATAATTACAGTTATGGGGGAAACAAGATGTTACATTCACTTCAAATAAAAGAAACAAAGAAGAGGATCAAACAGAGAGAAAATCTATGCTATAAGACCCATGACATGCTCACAATATCAAGCAAAGTACAAATCTAATCAAGCAAAATCAAGAAAATTTGAAAAACAATCACCTACATGGGTGGTCATGGCCCAACAATTGTCCAGCTAGATACTGTCCACAGGTGGTTGCGGGATGTACTATAAGCATCTCGTGACCAATCTCTCTGCTGTGAATTGGTTAGTCGCGAGCATTTACAAAATTTGGGGAAAAGGTCGATATTTGGACCAGGTCTGATAGATATAAAAGATATTCTCTCTAAGTGAGTGATGAGGAAGATTTTAAACTACATAACAAGTTTCAAAAGGTAGAATAACAAGGGAATTACAAACTAAGGAAGATTCAAATATCCTTCTCTAGTGGAGTTGCCATTTCTGTTGTTGGATAAATATCACATATGGATAAGCAAGACCTCCCTTGAATCTTCCCTTTATTCAAGACAAACAACATGATAGATCACTATGGAATTTCCATAGATCTAATTAGATTTCATTCCTTTTACACTAGAGGGAAGAGAGACATACCTTGTTAACAGACGGTTGTCCTTACATATCCTGGATGAAGAAACTCTGGAGATCTAGCTCCATATCTGACAATCTCCTTCCTACGCACAAGTGACAAACAAACATCAATCTACAAGCCCTTTCAAGAATTAGGAAATCCAAATCTATTCTAGATCTAATTTAATCTAGCCAAGGTAGGATCACATATACCATACAAAACTGAATACAATAGATTTGGGAAGGGGAAAAAAATAGATCTATATATATAAATCAATTGAAGAACAAGTACATCAATGTAGTCATACCTTGAGTCATGATGCAGTCCTCCTTGATTGTTACTCTAGCTCCTCCCTAGCCCTTACACAAGCAAGGATGACTTGATATGAACACTAATATTTGTAGAAGAGCTCCTTTGAAGTTCATGTAGCATGTACCTATGAATGATTATTCTTCCTCTTTCCCATGGAATGTTTTCTTTATGTAAATTAGTGGAGGAGGCTAGGGGATGCTTCTATATCTATAGAACTCAGTGAACCTCAACTGAATTGAGAGTTCCCAAGCTCATATCAAGAGAGAAACAACTCTCCCAATGCCAATCTCCTCGAAAATAACCAAATATAAAAGGCTATAGGGGTAGTCGTGGGTTGTCAGTAGTGTAGCAATGATCATTCATGTGCTTCCGATGATGCATGCCACAACCGATCATGCTATGCTAATGGGTCAGGGTGCGACTTCTCTCAAAATCACGATCAATCCAGGGAAGAAGAGTGTGTCTCAACAATGAAGCATCAATGGGTCCTCCATGAGTCCCTAGGGTGGAAAATAAGGCTATAACAATGTCTTCATTCGAGTACTTTCCTCCATACTTAGGTATGCATCTATAGTTGAAAATTGAGTCACCAAAGCCTTACATACCATCGATACTAATACATCCAACATGTTGGATCCTAAACACTTGAACCATGTGCAAAAGGATGTCATCCTTGATCAAAGTTCAATGTGCATATAACAAGGATATTGACCAACTTTTTTGAGTTGTGAAGGCCAAATAATATGCAAATAAAAGTGAGTGGTAGTCAATGTAGTAGCTCTAAGCATAGTTTCCATAATTGTGACTCAATAACATAATCAAAACCATTACTTCTTAAGAAAGAGGCAAATAATTTAAACATGTATATAAACCACCATGCACAAACCACTTCAACTCCCCCACTTACATACATCAACCCTTGCACCCAATCCCTAGGCATCCAATGCACCAAGAATACCAACTAGGTGAAAGAAAGTACAAATGCCCCTTGCAAATTACATCATTTAGTGCAAAATACACCATTTACAAAGCTTGTACATCAAGTTTGAGTTGTACATGAACACTTCAATGTTTCAAACATGTCTTTACGAATAGAGATGTGAGACCTCCATGGTCAATAAAAATCATTATAAAAAGTCAATCATTTTAAAAACGCATACAATGTGTCATACATTTTGTTAAATCACTTAAATCCTTCCTTTCCAAAATACAAACATGATTTAGTTTCATTGTTCTCCCAAAACTTTAATGTACAAGATTCAATCTCTCCATCCTTGGTAATTGCATGGATCATGGATAATATATTTTCTCTATCTTTCCAAAATACTTGACAAACATGATTTAGTTTCATTGTTCTCCCAAAACTTTAATGTACAAGATTCAATCTCTCCATCCTTAGTAATTGCATGGATCATGGATAATGTATTTTCTCTATCTTTCCAAAATACTTAACAAACATGATTTAGTTTCATTGTTCTCCCAAAACTTTAACGTAAAAGATTCAATCTCTCCATCCTTAGTAATTGCATGGATCATGGATAATGTATTTTCTCTATTTTTATGAGGAAATGAAGAATTTAACACTGTCCCCCATCTCAATTGTGAGTGTGCATATAATGAGAGTGTGCATGTAATGAAAGAGGCATAGTTGTTTTTATATGACCATCTCACACTTGGAATTATATCTAAAAACACATAAATTATGAATAAAAATCAATCAATGTGCAATTTAAAAACTGCATTACCCAAAATGTCGTGATGATGGTTTCTCTATCCCAAGATAATGCATTCATAACGAAAGTGTGAAGCAAACTCAATGGAAATGACACCGTTTGCAATGATGAAAGGCACGAATCAAAAATCCAAAGGTCCCAAAAGTCGAGTGGTCAACGGTTGTGTCGGTGGGTTCCAGGTAAGTACTCCGTACGGAGATCCTGACAATGACATTCGCACTGGAGAGAACGATGCCATCCGGTAAGTGAAAGGGACCGTTGGTGCCACAAACAAAATACGCCAAGCAGCAAAGATAAATAATGGTCTCTGTCCATACTGTTTCTCATTTTACCACGACCAACCCGTTGTGCTGTGAATTCTTTAAATGGGTTTTTGGGACTGGATTCGCAGTGATCATTAAGGTGGTGGAATTATTTTTACGGTACATTCAGACTCACAGTGTAACTGCTCTGAGATTTACTTCACAGATTTTGCAATTTATATTCATTTAGTGTATAACAGAGCATGCTGTGCAGCTTTTGCAATTTATATCCATTTAGTTTAACGGAACAGGCTGTGTGAATGGGCCTATGAACGTTTAAAATTCGCAGGGCCAGCTAAGCCCCGGCCAGTGGGTTTTGTTCAATGGAGTATATACACTAAATATATAAATATATTCGCATCCTCGCTATGGGCCAATACGAGCTGACAATTTACTCATGCATTTGTCTGAATACATTTCGAGAACTTTGTCTTACAACGACAAAACAAAGGATTTGTTTATGTCTAAATAAAGGAGCTCTAAATGCATGCGTGATCAATTATTCCACTTTCATGTCGCGCCAGGTGAAACGTCTACATTCTTCCAGAAAGCAATAACATGAATGGCATGATGCACATGGATTTCTGAACACTTGGATAAGGAAGTTGGATTTTTTCTTTGACAGAGCAAAAATATTCTTTACACGCTTCTCATCCCTGAAAATAATTCGAATGCATAACAGCTGAAATTATCGCTTAATTTACTTTTCCCATTTGTGATAACGGTCAAATATAGTTGGCATTGTTTTTTATGCTGCGATCCAATTCTCTTTAGATGTTCACCTTTTTATGAAAAAAAAAGTTTACCTCTTGATAATGAGCAACTTTTACTTGATCATATTTAAAATTTAAGTGAATGTGGAAGTGGAACCCGTGAGTTTCATTTTATGACGGTTTCATTTTATGACCAATCAAAACTTTTTGGCCTTCACCAACCACAAGTTTATCATTGTACTAGTTTACTCCCTGTTACCAAATTCAATCTCTCTATTAATAAGATTTATTTCTCTTAGACTTTCTATCAAGTATTTTGTGTAGTTCTGTACCAGCTGATGCTATTTTTCAAATTTTGTCCATAGAAGTATTCTAAATGTTCTGTTTTTTTGGAGGTTTTTCTTCGTTTTATTTTGCCCAAAATCTGGTGATGAATGGTTGAATATGTAGATTTGAGTGACTAAGTTTGTATCAGAAATACAATTTAAACAACATAAAATAACCATTTTATCCAAATTTACATCCCCAAATTCCAGCCAAAAAACGCCGTAGAATGTTTAGCCAACACCATTTGTTTCATTAGTTTATCTAGAATTACTTGTTGATACTGAGAGGGGGGTCAATTTAAAAACCTTTTTCAACTTATACTTAAACCATTTAATTATATCCAATGAGCAATGAACAATAGTATAAGAGTTACACCAATACACCACAATACACCATGCACAATATATGAGAAATAATCAATAGTTTTTGTTCAAGG
>ML778332.1:45045-131799 GCA_009831015.1 Picea engelmannii
TGTTCTCATTTCATATGCCATAAGAGTCCCATGTAATTCATCCATTGTCATTTTGGTCAAGTCCCTAGTTTCTTCAATGGCAGAGACCTTAGCATCATACTTTAAGAGAAGTGATCTCAACACTTTTTGTACAACCAAGGATTTATTGAGCTCTTCACCTAATCCTATGATAGCATTAACAACTTCATCAACTCTAAGAAAATAGGTTGCAATATCTTCCTTTTCAATCATCTTCAAATTTTCAAATTATGCTCTATGTCATTGAAGCTTGACCTGATTAACTTTTGGACCACCTTCGTAGATACTCTTGAGTTTGTCCCATACCTATTTAGCAATGTTGTAGCCCATCACTTTGCTAGTAATGGTTGGTGCCAATGATGCTAGAATAACATGTCTGGATTTTGAATTACAACTCATAAGCTTCTTCTCATTTGGATCGGTTGGAACAATATTTGGGATTATATAGCCATTTACAACTGAGTACCAAATGTTTACTTCCAAAGCCGTTAGGTAAGTTTTCACTCTATCACTCCAATATGCATAATTTCTTCCATCAAATTTTTGAATCCCATTTGAAATGTGCTCATGGTCATCCATCTCTGCTCAGGATTTTCCTTCCAGTGGTTAAACTGTTCTGAAGACAACATGCTCTGATACCAATTGTTGATACTCAGAGAAGGGTGAATCAGTATCAAGTACAATTTAAAAACCTTTTTCAACTTATACTTAAGCCATTCAATTATATCCAATGAGTAATGAACAATAGTATAAAAGTTACACCAATACACAACAATACACCATGCACAATATATGAGAAATAATCAATAGTTTTTGTTCAAAGGAAGTAATGACTTCCAAAGGTAGCTACAACTTCCAAATGAAAAGGGAGGGATAAACCTCCAAGAGGAAGATACAATCCTCCAATATCAAGAGAGAGTTGAACTCCATCCTTGCCCCTTCCTTCCACCCAAGAATATATGAGATATAATAAAACTTTACATTAAATCATCACCATCAACCAATCATCACATAGAACCTGATAATGCTTCCTGAGACTTCTTCAATTTCTACAATTATTCAATTCTTGGAGTACTCTAATCCTGTAGATAACATTACTCATTGTATTCTCTGAAAATCCTCCAATTTTCACTCCTTGAATCCTCCCCAAAAAGAGGTTATAGAAAGAATGGTAGACTTTATTCAATTCTAGTTTGTTCAGAAGACCCAATTTGTACAACATGCCCCACGCTCAATATTTAACATCCGATTATGAAACTCGCGCACAAGAAACTAAAGTAAGTACTCTTTCCAATGGGAGTGGTCCCACTTCATTTGGATTTTTTATGAATCATTTATGACTATTTTACCCGGAACACCTGTTTATTGACTAGCTTCAGGACCGGTCACAAACCCTATCTTCCACAGAGTGTATCTCCATAATTATAGTGACTCAAGAGTTTAAATTTTTACCAAAGGTACCTTGATATATATTCTCAATACCATAGCGATTTCACCATCTGAATCGTTCTAGAAACAAATTTATAGCAAAAATGGTAAGATGACCTGAAAATAACATACCTTATAACACATCACCAAAAGACTTCATCCTCCCTTGAAATCCATCCTTCTTTTCTTCTTATTTCCTTTGAAATTCAACTTGTATCAAAATGAATGTATAATGATGCTTATTTATACCATTTATGTCACTTCCTTTTAACATTAGGGCCGACTTGACACTTTTTTATTTTGTAATTCTTTTCTTTAATTATCTTCAGGGCCTACATGTACTTCCTTCTTCAATTCACTTTGTCATCTTTAAAAATTCATTTCTCCTCAACCATGAGGATCCACATGACGTGCCACATACCATCGGAAACAACATGATGTATACTATCCATTCATGAGTGTTGTATATGCATGTACATTGTCCTTCATGTCCAAATACCTTTATCAATCTTGTGGTCCAAAACCCATGACTAGGGTTGACATCAATGACAACAACCAATCTTCCAACAATATCCCAAATCTTAAAATAATAATCTATTTTAAGATTATTGTTAAGTTAGACACCAAATTGGTGTATAAGAATTCTTTTTAACAAAATTATTTGATTACTTAAGTTTATGGAGGTATACATATCTTATCCCTTTTAAATTTGAATTTGTGATCTCTTAACAGGAAACACGCATTCTTAACCATTAAACCCATTATTTATAACCAACTCACCAAAAAAGTAATAAATTAAACATATTATCAAATAGTGTTTTTACCTATAACATTTCCAAAAAAATCTATCCAATATATATATTTTAAAGTGATTATTGGCTCCCTTTTCCAAGTGGAGGGTGTTATCTTTGCTAATGATTTGACTTCTCACCTAGTAATGATTCGCTCTTGCTCAAATCCCACAATTTGTTTTTCTCCTCAATGTAACCATCTACATGTTATGAGTGTGGAGGGTATTCCATTTGCCACTGGAAGGTTGACTTGGAGAGTGGCTTTCATGGAAACAAGGCTCGTCTATTGGGAGTTAAATTCATGATGAAGTGGATCCTTTTATTACTTGTTCTCTCACTCAACCAATGTAGGCTTGTGAGATTCTAAGGGGTTGGATAACTAAGGAATTTTATGATCCAAATTATTTTCGGAATGAAATGAGAGTGGAGATATAATGAAGAAATGCAGAGAGAGATCGAAAATATTCAATAATATAACATAAATGTATCATAGATGCAACCATAAACACAGATATACAGTAATACATGATTTCTATTAATGAAAGAACTATATAGAGACTGTAAAAATACAGAGTGAAAGACTCGCTAGAATGCTGGCATCTTATCTCTGAGAAGAGATGTGACAACTACTCGCATTCACAAGAAGATGATTACAATGAGGCTCTGAAGGCCTTTTTACAATAAGCAGGAATTCCAAAATCCCTCGACATAAAAAAACCTAACTCTAGGAGATGAAGCGCCAAAAGTCACGTGGGCCCCATTTGGGTAAGTTAATACATCAACTTTCCAGGGTCGTAACTTTTGCATACGATCTCCATTTTAGGCGTATGATAGCTTGTTGGAAAGGTATCATTGAAGAGATTCATTTTAGGTACAATATTGAAGGGAATTCCCTATTGAAAACCTGTTTTCCTAAAAAAACATCTTTTAGGGCCTCAAAATGGCCCCAAAAGTTAAAAATTGCTAAAACAATTAGTAAATTACCAAAATTGCCATAAAACTGTTTTGAGCCAGTTGGAAAAGGTGGGTGGCTACCAATATCCACCTAGATCAATCCTCCATCCTTAGGAAGCAATGGTCTCCACCGTGTTGAGTGTCCGGGGGAGAGGAAAAAATGTTTGCTAAATCTGAATCTTGGTGAGTTGCTTCCCTTGCTAGAGACGTCGCGCTACTCAGTTTGGGGAAGTTTGTCAAGGACCTGTTGAGGATGAGGTTGTTCAACAAGTCAAGATACATGAGAGGATGGTGTGCAAAAGGAATCTTTGCGCTTTGCTGCAACCTTGTCGACCTTCTTTTGTTGAATAGAAGGTGCTTGTGGCGAGGTTGTAGTGGTTGTAGTGTCCTTATGTTCCCCTTTTGAAAAGATTGTGAAGAAGCTAAATTTTGCAGTATGATATACTACCTTGCTGCACTTTCTTGGTGGAACAATAGTCATAACTACCTCTGGTATTCTGTAGAGATGAACCCCTAGGGAAACAATGACACTGCGGGGTCGAGACTCATAAACAACATGGCGCTTCCACATATATGGTTGGCCCAAGAGAACATCACAAACATCTAGTGGGGAAACATCACATAATACCTCATCCTTGAAGGGATGGATGCCGTATGAAAATCAACACTGCTGGCTGACACGAAGATCTCGACCTTGGTGAAGCCACCCGATGTTATATGGTTGCAGGTGTGGTGTTATCGACAATCTCAACTATTTGACGACCTCTACTAAGATGAGGTTCTTCTGGCTTCTGATATCAACAATAAAATGTAGTGGGGTCCCCTTCACCCACATCTTTGAATGAAAAAGGTGCTCCCCCTCTTCAGGATCTATTGGTTCTTCTGGTTGAATTGTTGTGGTCGTAACAATAACAGTGGGGTCTGCGTTGATGATTTTTCTTTTACCATTATTTTTAGAATCAGATTTTGAATCAGGGTTTGACTCCTTGTCTTTGATCTTGGCCACCTGTAATGATCCCAAGCCAATTTTTTCACTTGGAATTACTAACTATCATTGATTTGTTGATGTGCAGGTGTTTATTGAGTTATCTAGTTATTAAGTGCATTCATACAAGATTCATCCAACACATGAAGATCAAAATACATTCAAGATATAGAAGCACAAGTAAGGATCTGACCTTTATTATGAGTAATATGGAACCAATACAATAGATAGCCAATCTGGAACAATCCTCAGATGGCCATATAGACAATAGCTATGAGCTGCTATAAAATGCTCTGCCGATACAAAATAAGCCTCCAAAGGATGAATAAGAAATGAAGATCAATACAAGAAGATATGACTGCCAAACCCTCCAGGCTGAAGAATTCCACGCTCTAATAGAAGACTGAAATCCTCAATAAATCAATCCCACTGAAGGAAGACTCCAAATGAGTCCAAACTCGACAAGATGATAGATCAGGGTGATGGGATCACTCTCCTGAAATCTCAAGCTGAACGTCC
Source organism: Picea engelmannii (assembly GCA_009831015.1). Taxonomy (NCBI): domain Eukaryota; kingdom Viridiplantae; phylum Streptophyta; class Pinopsida; order Pinales; family Pinaceae; genus Picea; species Picea engelmannii. Next base: position 49,741 of record ML778332.1, read on the forward strand.
AAGGAAAACTCCTCCAAACTCTAAATTTTCTGCTGAACCTATGCCCTCCTTGATGCCTAGAACCCTAGGTGATTCAGCCCTGATGAGAAAAGCCTCCAAATTCCCTGAAACTCTCCAGGAATGTAGATCGAGCTATGAGAACCCTGTAGGAAAAGTTTCAGACTCAGATTCCAGGTGTATCCTTCTAGATCTGAGATTTACTAAATCATAAGTTGTCCCCTTTGCCTCCAAGACGTCCCACTCTGAAGCTAAATATTTGATGGTGATAACTCTCCAGAAAAACCCTCAAAATGATGGTAGTGCCCCATGCAAATAAAACCCAAGTGTTAGAAAGGCCACAGGCACTCCTGATAAGCTGGATCGAACCCTCTTCTAGATGATGGTGCACCCTTGCTGAAAACACAAGAACAGTACAACCCTTCTACCTTTTGAAGCGCTAGATGGAAATATGATGAGAGTAGAATGGTGTGGAGGAATGTTTCATCCCGGAGACCAAGTTGTGGAACAAGGTGAGTGGTTATTTCACCACTGAGTTTCTCACAAGGGTTTGTACAACAAAACCCCCAAATTGAATGCTCAAGAGCAATAACAAACAATATACCAAATCCAAAATGCCTAATAGGTGCACCCAACCTCTTACTTATACTTTTTCCTTCTAATTCTCTATTGAGTTAGGTTAAATGCTAGGGTTAACTTCTATTCTTCTGTTGAGTTATCTTTTACTCCTTTTATCCTTTTTCTTTCTCAAGTCAACTTAAAAATATAACTTTAGTCTAGTTGACCTTCCCCCTCAGTGTGAGACTATGACCTAGTGGGGGTGCTCAGGCCACTAAGTCTCCTCATCACCTCTCTATCAAGAGTTGGGGGACATTACACCACCAATGACAGTTTTGAGCAATATTCATCGGTGTTGTGCCAGGGGCTTTTGTGGAAATCACACCATTTTTCGGTGTCCTTCTTTGTCTTCCCATGACCCTTCTTTTCCTGTGGCTTGGACTAGTTTTTGGGAGACTATTTGCTAGGGTTGTCTTTGTCATACTTTGGTTGTTGCGGATTTGCAGACCCAAAATCCCATTTGTTCTGTTTCTTAAATTTCTGCTCGATTTTAACAACATATCAATAAGAAGCACCGAGTGATGAGATCTCCAGAAAATCCATTTCAGTTTGGATGTATCTGTGTAGAGCCCCATGGTATTTCATAACCAAATTTCATTCGGAGCCTTTGATACCTATCTTGGTGCATAAGGTATGGAAGGTATTGGTGAACTCTGGAACTTCTTGGCCCCTCTCTTGCCGCAATGTGGTCCATCTCATGTACTGGTCCTCATAGTTGCCAATAGGGTAATACTATTCCTTTACCGCATCCAGAAAAAAATCCCAAGTGGGCTCGAACCCATATATTCCAGACTCCTCTATGGAACTTTGCTCCCAGTAAGTTTCCCACCAATGTTTGACATGAGGGAGAGATTTAAGGAGTGCAAAGGTGATCTTTTCTCTATCAGAAAAATTGTGAACATAGAAATAACCTTCTAGCAGATTTAACCATTTGTCCAGGGCTTCTGCATCTATTTGTCCTTCAAAAATAGGAATATCAAAATTAACTTGTACCTTGAAAGGCGAGGTGCTTCTAAAGTGGCTACTTGATGAATATGTGCCTATTGCTATCGACAAGTGTTGAAGGATGTGGGAATAATTCTCCATCATTTTGTCCCTCTATCGCGTGAGATCTTGCTCAAGTAACACACTGATAGGATCGTTTGCTCCATCGGTTTTCTTTTCTTCCGCCATTGAGGGTTTCTTGGGTGTGCGAGAGAAATTTTCATCAAGAGAGACAATTTAAAGACCCAACTTTATATACTCGGACCTCATCAGGGACATGCACTAAAAAATGATCAAGAGTAACCTCCTCTAATACCACTGATCCAGATTATTTTCGGCACGAAATGAGAGCAGAGATATAATGAAGAAATGTAGAGAGATATCACAGATATTCAATAATACAACATAAATGTATCAGAGATGCAACCATAAACATAGATATACAGTAATACATGATTTCTATTAATGAAATGAATGTACAGAGACTGTAAAAATACAGAGTGAAAGACTCGCTAGAATTGTGGCAGCTTATCTCTAAGAAGAGATGTGATGGCTACTTGCATTCATAAGAAGATGATTACAATGAGGCTTTGAAGGCCTTTTTACAATAATAAGGAATTCCAAAATCCCTCGACATACAAAAACATAACCCTAGGAGATGAAGTGCCAAAAGTCACGTGGGCCCCGTTTGGGTAAGTTAGTACATCAACTTCCCGGGGTCGTAACTTTTGCATACGATCTCCATTTTAGGCGTATGATATCCCATTGGAAAGGTATCATCGAGGAGATTCATTTTAGGTGAAATATCGAAGGAAATTTCATATTGCAAACCTGTTTTCCCCAAAAACATATTTTAGGGCCTCAAAATTGCCCCAGAAGTTAAAAACTGCTAAAAAATAGTAAATTACCAAAATTGCCAAAAAATTGTTTTGAGCTAGTTGGAAAAGGTGGGTGGCCACTGATATCCACCTGGATCATTTTACAAGTATGAAAGTGTTTAAAAACATAGTTATAACATGAAAGAATATAAGTGATCATCATTCAACATATAGAATAAACAACTTATTACATTCATTCAAGCTCTTTATTAATCAAGATAAGCTTACTAGATTTGGAGTTGTTGGAGAACTAAGGAATTTCATAAGTTAGTAGTTATGAATTTCAAGAGGGAGAGGAAGTGCTTAAAAAAATCATAGTATAAATGATCATCATTCAACATATAGAATGAATAACTTACTATATTGTTACATTGATTCAAACGATCATTTACATATATTTAATATGTAAACAACTCCCTTAAAATGAGGATGATGGATTTAGTTCACTTTGATCACCTTAAGCACGCCCAAGATCCAAGTTCTATGGCTTGACTTGTACACCATCTGACTTGGTCGCAACCACTTCTAGTCAATTTGACTAACCAATTAACTTTTGACTATCATAAAAATGACATTAGCTAACTTTAGAAACTTTAGAATAGGAAAAATCCTTCTATTCTAACACCCCCCAATCAACACAACCCTTAGGGAATTCAAAAGGTGGAATTATCTTTGCACACAACCCCCATAATTCTACCTTTCTTATAGTTCTACACTAACCCCCTAAAGTATATAAATAGGTTGTTATGTATTGTGGTCGTCTCTATTAAATAAGGTTCAGTAAATACAGTGTGAAATCAATAATTATATGAAAGCTTACTAGAAGGTTCTACTCGCTAAAAATTTTCTAGGAGGTTAAATAGAAACTATATAAAGAAGTAGAAACAAGGTAATAATATGTCTTATGAAGCATATTGTAATTGAATCTCTACTTAATTGTAGGTTGCATGCCATAATCCCATGGGATATGGAGGTGCTACAAGTCTAGGATCCTCTCCACCACACCTAGGTTAAATATGTGTATCCTAACCCCCTTAAGTAGATAAATAGGTTTCTATGTATTGAGTCCATATCTATTAAATAAGTCCCATCTAGTATATATAGTGTGAAAGCAATAATTATATGAAGGTTTACTAGAAGGCTTTTCCCACTAGAAAGTTCTTAAGAGGTTAGATAGAAACTGTATAAAGAAGTAGAAACAAGGTAATGAAATGTCTTATGAAGCATATTGTAATTGAATTTCTACTCAATTGTGGGTTGCATACCATCATTCCATGGGATTTTGAGATGTTACATGTCGAAGAGACTCTCCGCCACACCTAGGTTGAATATACGTGATACTAGTTATGGGCCTTTGGTAGGCCCTTAAATGTTGTATTTGCTAGCTTATACGTATGTGCTTTAACAATTCTACATCTAGCTTTCTTTGATGTATGTGGTTTTAGAAAAAAAATATCTTGTTAACGTAACACCTTGAGGGGTTGTTACACTATTTAAGATTACCGAAAGGTTGGAACTGGTTCCTAATCGTCTTTCATTATTACCATCTTTAGATCATATGCATAACATTTTTCATGTGTCTACTTTGCACCATTATATTTCAGATCCTTCTTATTTTTTCTCTTTTAGGCTTACATAGTGTGATAGTTTGCTTGTATAGACTTCGAGATTCATTGTGTTCAAAAAATATTTCATCGACAATTTGCACCGATGATACATAGTCCATCATCAAGACCAGAAAGTAAAGTATTCAAACCTGCAAAGAGAAGGAAATGTAAATTCATAAATCACCAAAAAATCAGTAATTTAATAATAATAAGTTAAACCTATAGGTAGTAAAAACTTAAATGTTAGCCAGGTAAAAAGAAAAGAGAAATAAAAATAAAAGCTAAAAAAAACAAGAAACAAAAAGGAAAAACAAAAATTAAAAAGATGCGAAATAAGACATAAGAAAAGGAGATAAACAAAGTCATAGTCTAAACGTTCTATGAAATGAATGTTTTTCGACGATTTTTTTCAGGTACATTTGTCTGAAATCCAGTAGGAAATTGTTAGATCCACAGACTTGAGTGATTATTTCTATATAATCCACATGTCCCAGTGGTTTTTCAACATGTTGAATCCATTTCTGCATTCAGAACTGGATTTTAAACAACAAAAAATAGTGATTTTGTGCATATTTATGTTGTCAAATTCCCTCCAAAAAAACCATTTCGTATAATAGTTAGACAACACCATAAACAAATTACATAAATATAAGAAAATAAACACATAATAAAAATGAAACCCAGAGAGGAAGATAGTGAATGTTTTTAAAAAATAATAAATAATATAAAAAAGACCAAACAAAAGGGAGAAAAAGAATAGGGCTTGAAAAATATAAAATAAAAACAAAAACAAAAAGGTAGAATAAAAGAAAATAAAGAAAAAAGAAAGATAGAAAACAAAATAAATGAGAATTAAATAAACCACACTAACATAAGAGGAGAGTAGAGAAATGCAAAGTGGAGTAGCAAAGGAAACCAAAAAATAAATAAGATAGACAAAATCCAAACAAGGGGAGAAACAAGAGGTATGCCAAAAAGCATGAAAGTCAGGGATAACATCAATGTTATTGATTTGAGTCATTTGTAGATTTTCAACAAGGGGACCTTGAAGGAAACAACTTTGGCATCATTTGGTCGACCAAGTAAAGATCTAGTGAGATAGTTCTAGTTCTAGTTTAGCTTCTTGGGAAGATGTGTCAACAATTTCCTTGTTTATTTGAGAACTTCACGACAAAGGAAGAGGGGGTGCATGTAGAGCCTCTTTTTCTTTGAATTTATGTATTGATATGTTTGTTATTTGAGGACATTTTGGTTACAAGAATGACTCAGTTGGCTGACAAATATACGTACATATGATATGATCTAGAGTTTTGATTTGATTTGGTTAGATTATTACTTAATGTGTACGCATATCTTTTATGGCTTATGTTTTCATATCCTTGTGATGGTATGAGATAGCTAAATTATATTATATCATGTGATGACTTATTGTGTCCTATGAGTAAGTTGAACTGTATCCTAATATTGATGTAAGTGTGAACGATTAGTGATAAACAATGCTATGAAAATATTGAAAATGAATATATGACTACATGATGAAATATATTATGTTATATGATCCTATTGATGGTTTTTCAAGTGCATAATAATGTGTCAATACTTACTTCTTAGGGACCAATAGTCTCTCACTAGTGGTGAATGATTTGGGTTAGTTAAGTCCACACCATGACACCATTCCCTACCATTAGAAAATGATACTTGAAGAATATGCACGAACATATCACCCTTGGTACATATCGATAATAAGTACTTGAAGAGCATGTAAGGGCTTCACACCCTCGATATTTTTTTATGTGTACTTGTATATATGTATACTTTGGGAGAAAAGTATCATTTGGTTATATGCATTTTATTGTAGCATGGGTTGTCAAATGAACTTACATGAGTGGTGTGATTGATCATATAGACTTATGCACATTTTAGTGAAAAGAGAAAATAACTCACTTTTGTAATTAGAAATGGAAGTGCATTTAGAAAATGTCAAATTAAACATAAATAAAGTGTTTTTATTTAAATAGAAAATAGAAATTTCTTATGCACCCACTCAACGAGGAAAAAGAAAAGGGATATAGGGAACATATAAGGGTATAAATAAGAGAAGAGGTTGGGATGTAATGAATGATCTCTATTTTGCATTTTAAATACAATAATTATCTATGCATCGAGTGACACATGGCTGGGAGAATAACATGCACTTAGTAATTAAAATAATTAGTATTTTGCATGAGATGGACAAATAATGAGCTTAAAAGGCTATATAATAAAAGAGGTTTGGACTTGACAGCTCACTTTTCACTCCTTAATGTTAGATGGTTATCATAAGGCTCATATTTTTCTTAGTGAGTTGGTGTTGAATCTGGTCTCAAGATTTGCATTAGTACTTTGAGGTGGAAACCTCATATGCTCTAGATGAGCTACACAATCTGATTTGTCATTTTGTTCTCTCTTCATACAACCTATTATAGCTTGAGGATATTTGGGGAAGAAGAGTATTCATTTAGGACTAGGAAGGGTGGTTAACTATTACGTTAAATATATATTTGACAAAGGATAATTGGAGCTAAAACCTATAACAAACTTGGAATTGAAGAATCAACAAAAAAAGGTTTTATATAGACTTTTGAAAAGGGGAATAAGAGTACCAATTTGGGAGTAGGAAGGGTGATCAACTGTTAAGTTAAATATATATTTGGAAAAGGAGAATTGGAGATAACACCTGGAACAAGCTTGGAATTGAAGAATCAATAAGGGAGGGTCTTATATAGCCTTTTTAAAATTGGTATGTAATTATAAAATTTATAGAAGTGTTTTAATTCTTGAAAAGTTGTAAAAACATTATATGGAATTTGAAATTTATGAAAATCCAAGGAAATAATTATATGTTTTAAGGGTTGATATTCTTGATTAGAAACGTTATAAAAATATTTAGGACCAACCTAACCCCTATAGGAAATCCCACAGTGAATGATTGTTTAAGAAAAATTCTGGAAAACAAATTTCAATTTAATTTTGTGTATGGGACAAAGGACCACACACCCAACAATGGTGCAAGCCATGCATGTGCACTAGACCAACCATACGTAGGCTGCACACATTTTCCTTTACATATGTAATGTCCCCCAACTTAATCGAGGAAAATTACTTGCAGAATGCAGACATAAATTCAAAACAATTATGCTAATTTACTTCCCATAGATTACCATCTATTGTTGACCAAAATTGGTCACCTATATTTTCCCTCTATTGGATTAATAAAAAAAATTATATATAAAGAAGAAAAATTTTGAACTCTTATAAGTTCACTTCATAGCCATCAATCTTAGCTTATCCATACATTTTTCGGATCGAAAATCCAAGTTTGTATGCTCAAAATATCTAGGTTTCCATCAAACAGGAAAAAGGGTGCTACTTCTTTGAGGAATAAAGTTAATATATTGAAATTGCATTTAAATTTTCAGGTCCAAGACCCTATTTTTCTTCATTAATTCTTAGGGTCAAGACCCTTAAAAATCTTCTTGTGCCGGGAACAAAACCCATAACAATATTCTATTATATTATTCATTGGTATCTGCCATATTCACCACAACCTGTCATACCCATACTCCATATTCTTCAACACTTACCACTCCACACATTTCCTTAACACTCACTCCACACTTATTTTTTTTTTAGAAAAGTGGGCAGACTCACACATTCCCCCCACTCACATCCACTCACTCATTACCCTCACTCACACATTATTCCCCATACTCACATTACCCACCCCCTTCATACTTAGTGTTTTTATAATTCCTCGCGAACGCACACACACCCTTACCCCCTCACCTCACTTAATCCCTCACCCTGCGAGTCCGCCACACTCATTTCACCCACCTCACTACCTCACCCTATGTCACCCCATCACTTATTCTCCCCTCATTTCTCCCCTTCCGTAAACTACCATACCTTTCTCCCTTAAAACACTCATCTCCTTCCACTCTATGGTGGGTTGGCGGACTCGCCATACTCTCACACCCCATCACCCGCCCGCCCGCCCCCCTACATTTCCCATCCCCTAACTTTTACCATCTACAAAATTTCTTCTCCCCTAACTACCCAATCCTACCCTCTTGTTCATTCTCCCACTTAAGATTCACACCCAAACTTTATTTTGAATCATACATAAACTCCTAACCAATGAGATTGTTCCACATGCCATCCATTCATGTAATGACACATGGCGCCTATAAAGAGATGACAAGTGGAATCCCATGATTTGATGACATGGAACTTTTATTAACCCATGAAATAATTCAACATGGCATCTCATGGAGGGAGACACATGGTAGATTCATATTGGAGACATGCAGAAACCTATGGAAAGGTGACATCCAGTCAATTTGTGACACATGGAAGTGGATGGGTGACTCATCGGTGTTGACTAAATAGAATGGATGTTGGGAGACACATGGTAGATTCCTATTGGAGACATGTGTAAACCTATGGAAAGGTGACATCCAATCAATTTGTGACACATGGAAGTGGATGAGTGACTCATTAGTGTTGACTAGATAGATTGGACGTTGGGAGACACAAGGTAGATTCCTATTGGAGACATGCGGAAACCTATGGAAAGGTGACATCCAATCAATTTGTGACACATGGAAGTGGATGGATGACTCATCAGTGTTGACTGGATAGATTGGAGGTCGATTGGTTATCCGAAATATTATTATTTAATTAATTTCTCATGGACGATCAAACTACTAAGTTTCCATAGTTCTTTCATTTCTTCTTGAAGCATATATCATACTTTTCAATATATACACTAAAGATTTATAAGAACCCATGCATATGGGATAAAATGTATGAATCAAATTCGTTTTTTTTTTAAAGAGGGACGAAATTTGATCTAAGGGCCCACATTTTCCCAAGACATTTGATCGACGGTGGCTGAGTCACGATTTTGCAAAGGCCATAACTTGACCTCCGAGTGTCAGAATCACACAAAATGTATGATGTTGGAAAGATATTTCGATGAAGAATATGATGGTATAGGTTTAAAGGGCTTAACATTTCTACATTTTTCCCATAAAGTAAAATATCAGTCAGCTTCATTTTTAATATTGGGCCTGCATGACAACTCAACTCCACGAGATCATATCATGAGCTCCGGGCGACGGATTTGAGAAAAAAATATATCATTGGAAATATAAGACGATGAAGATGACATATGAAGTTATTTTTATGGTTAAAAAGTTAATATTCATTTCCATAAATTTAAAACACAGTCCCCCTATTTTAAAGGGAAATTAATTAAATTTTGAAAATAAAAGTTTATTTAAAAACTTTTATTAAAAAATAAAAGGGACCCATTTTGAATACGTGTATATTAACGGTGTAAGTTCATTAATGGGGAATTAATGAGGATTTAATTAAAGAGAATACATCAATAAAATAATTGTATAGGAAATTCAAGAGAGAAAAAACCCTAACTACTCAAGTAGTTAGAAGATCTCATTTTTAAAAAGAGAAGAAGGGTTTCATCAAGGGTTCCACAAGTAGAATTATCAGAGGGTCAAGGCATAATATCATAGGAAGAAGAAGGTAAAGACATGAATACATATCCAAATTTTTGATCAAGGAAATTAAATATCCATCTTCTCCACTCTTTCTATTCTTCTACACCATTTCTCATAGCTTTATGCTTAAGTCTCTGAGTTGCGAACAAGGATGAGTTCTTGAGTGTTCTTCTTGTATTCTTCCAAAATATTTTTGTTGTATGATCATGGAGTATTTACAACCATACACATGACTGCCAAATATTTTATAATGAAGAACATTTTTCATCAATAAACTCCACAAAGAATTGCTTCAGGGTTGATTTTGATTGTATCTTGCAACTTTGAGTCTTAAGTATGAGGTATTTGAGATTTACCTATCAAATTCTCTTTTGATCTTGATAGTAGTACTCTTTTAGAATTATTTGAGATGATCAAATTATTCTCTCTTATTTCTTGTGAAGAAGACATGGATGCATTTATATATGATTAAGAATATTGTGTATGTGATGTTGATCACAAAGAAATTCTGATGTTGAAGCCCTCCTTCAATATTTTCTTATTGTAAAGAGACTTCTTCCCGCACATAAAGATTATATCAAGTTATTGAAGACCATTTCATTAAATAAATTCAAGCAATAAATATCTAGGGTTTGTTTCCTTATCATTCTCCTAATCCAATATATCATATATATATCTTTCAACCAAAGAGGAGTACCACATCTTTAAAAATGCAGGGGGATTCATATCCTCATGATGTTGTCATTTCAATCCTTATGGATTCAAGCGTCAACATTTTTGGTGACCATATTGGGGAGAATTTTTTTTTCAATATATTTGAGGCCCTACTTCATATCAGATTGAAGAACCAGAAGCATTGAAGAAGCACCCAAGATTCGGGAGAATGAGCTCCTTGGCAACTCCATTGGAAAGACTCAAAATGAAGAATTTCATTCATGTCATGATTGATCCAAAATGGATCTAGGAATGCATAAAAATTAAAGTTCTCAGTATCAGATGAAACCAATGCCATTACATCTGACTCATTGACCTGATTCCAACCATATATTTGTTTCTACAAATGGACACTGTATGTGAAATATATCATGTTCTGATTGATTTCCCAAAGAGAAAAAAATTCAAATTGGTCAAACTCAACATGTCGTACTACTGACGTCAGTAGTACAATAGGTTAAATCAGCATGACATCATGATGACGTCACTAGGGACATGTGGCAACATAAGGAGGTGACACACATTACTCAATTTTGGTGTTTTCGGGCTTAGTTGGACCTATACGGAATTGACACGTGGTAATGTATAGACATGACACGTGGTAGTCCATACATGACGTGGCCCAATGATAGGATGACACATGGTAGTACGGATGACATGTGGATGTATGGATGTTGATGTGGCAGGGTGACTAGGTTGTATGAAAGCTGATGTGGCAAGGTTACTAGGAAGTATAGATGTTGATGTGGCAGCTGACTGGGGAGGTGACTTGGAAGTATGGATGATGATGTGGCATGAAATGTAGTTATATGGTAGGTGATGTGGCATGTGAATGGATTGTTGATTGTGTTGGTGAATGGATTGTACTGTCTAATCATAGGGTGACATATGGCTCAATTAGAGGGCACCACGTGGCACCCTGGATTTTTCCAATGTTGGCTAAGAAAAACATTTGGTTGCGACTCCGTCAGGCTCGAACCCCTGACCTCGGCATGAGAAATGGACTTATCCACGTGCGTTGGCCACATGGTCGTAGGTGGTTCTTATTTATACACATGGATAAATTTGCATTTAAGTTGCATGGTGGCGGATTTTTAAGGCTAAGCCCCCGTCGGAGGGGGCCAGGGTGAGGAAACTGGGCACCCCACGTGACTAGTGGATAAGAAGGAGGATTTGAGCGCAATAGGGGGTTATGTGGAGAGTTGGGGCCAAGACATATGGATCCCATATGACCAAAGTGTGGGGCTTGAACGGAGGACAAGGGGCCAATGCCTAGCCTAGGGACATATGGCGCGATCCATATGCCTAGGAGCCTAGAGAAAGAGGGTTGGACCCTGATATTTTCCTAATTTTGGTTTTTAAACTTTATAATTTGATTTTTTTGATTTTTTAATGTTGATTTTGATGGATTTTGCCCAAAATTGAGGATCTGGAGCCCTTTTTTAGGCCATATATTGGGAGGAAGTTGGAAGGAGGATACCAACTCAATATATGTATATAAACCATAGGTTCTTAGCAACATTAGGGAGGTTCTTATTGATATAATTATGATTCTTTTATGAATCTTGAAGCCATTTTTATGTAGGGAAGCCATTCAAGAAGAGAACTTTGCGAGCCAATTCCAGGAGCTATGCTCAACCTTTTTCAGTGCCATCAGTTGTGTTGGATTATTGAGATCCAACATAACACAACCATACTATTTTGTAATCCTTTTGACACTTTTCTAATGTACTTTTTAATCATTTAATAGAAATAAGAAAGCATCACCCACTAAGACAAAGGCCCGAAGACGTATGAAATCTTGTCGAACTCCGTTAACAACTTTGTTGTTCTTTGTGATTATAGTATGATATACATTTCTTTATGATGGCTGATATAATCTCTCATTAATTTATTATTCTTTCTTTAATTCCTAATCGGTAATTGAACACACGCTTAAAACTTAACCATGTCTTTAAAGATCAATTTCGGATCAAGTGGTATTAGAGGAGGTTGACGGTTGGTTATTGAGTTTGCATGGTTACCAGGGAAAAGTTGAGTCATGGTGAAGGTGAGATTGTAGACGGGGATCCTGATATTGGATCAATAATGAGGAATTCTCAAAGTGAGGAGATGGCATTGGAAGAATGCATGTCTCGGAACGAGATAGAGTTGCAAAAGACTTTATTCTCCATGTTTGAGATGGTAAAGGTATTATATGAGGATTACTTGGAATAGAAGAGGCCTTTCCAAGGGGAATATTCCAAACAAGACAAAAGTGAAGAAGGATCGGATCCTCCTAAACCTCCTCCTTCACCTCCTTCTTCTCCATCATCTTCTTCTTCTTCAAGTACAAGTTCAAAATTCACCACAAGAAAACTTTCCCATAAACATAAACATGATATGCCTTTACTTAATCTTGATGTGAAATTTGAATTTCCCATGTATTATGGTGAAGTCAATGCTAAGAGGATTGATAACTCTGTCAGATAGATGGAAGTTTATTGCACTGTGAAACAAATCAAGGATGAGGCAACTCAAATCAAGTTGGCATCGCTTCGGCTTGTAGGAACAACACTCATCTGGTGGTAGAGTAAGTTGCAAAATGGTACGCATCAAGTTGGTAATGTATTTCCATCATGGAAATATTTTGTTTTTTCACTTAGAAAGTAATTTAATCCTTTGGGTTATAAGGATAAATCTTTAATTGAATGTCAAAGACATAAACTAAGAAAAGGAAAAATGGTGCAAGAACACACAGATGAATTTTGTAAGATGGAGTTAATGTTAAATATTCCATTACATACCCATGAAAATCTTATGAAGTATATAGGAGGTTTACCTGCCCATATTCGTAACATTGTATTTATGTTTGGGCCTACTAATATTGATGAGTTTTATGTTCAAGCAACATACATTGAAGCAGAGAAAGGAAGAGTTGGTGTATCAGGGGAATCATCTTCAAGGAAAGAGGACAAAAGGAAGGGGAATGGAAAGAAAGAAAATTCAGCAACAAGAAAGGAAGAGAAGCTCTCTTGCAAGCATTGCAAGAAAGAAGGGCATGATGATGAACATTGCTGGAAATTGCACCCAGAGAAGAGACCAAAGTGGTTCAAAGAGAGGAAAGGGAGGAAAAAAATTGCAACACTAACACGACCAACATAATTTGGATATGATTAAGGTGATGAGACTAAAATCACAAAAGTTGGTTTGACAAATAAAATTGGCGATGGATATGATTCTAGAAGTAAATTGTTTCACATAAGGGTAATAATGAAACACTAAGATCGATACATTGATAGATAGTTGATCTCAATCTAACTTGATTTTAGAGGAAGTGGTTAAACAATTGGGATTAAAGATTAAGATACATCATAAACCTTACTCACTTCAATGGATAAGAAACAATCATAAATTGAACATAACAAAGCAATGAACTTTAAAGTTTGCAATTTCATCAAAGTTTGTGGATGAGATAACATGTGATGTGGTGCCACTCAATGAAAGTGGAATGGTCTTAAGAAGCACTTATTTGTATGATCGCAAATAAATCTTCTACAGGGAATATAATCAATATCACTTAACTAAAGAAGGAAATGAATATGTTGTACATGCTCATCACATAAAATAAAATCAATCTCTTCAAATAGTGGAACAATTAAGGAAGGCAACTTATGAAAGAAACACACCTATAATTGTGCCAAATAAAGAAATTGATCTTAACCATGAACATGAGATGGTTGTAGAATGAAAGTTCAATCATACTTTGCTTCAAGATAAGATAATGTTGTGCAAGCACATCAAACATATTAGTTCATTTGCAATCACATTTTTGATGTTATCACTGCTAATGTTTTCAACATGGATGGTAGTGGCTTTAGTAAGATGTGAAAGAGTACAAGTGGCTAACAATATGTTGTCAGTTGTCATGGTTGTTTTGCAATTGATTATGATGAGACACATGCACATGATAGAGTTTAAATATAAAGTACAAGTGGGGTGGCCTATCACGCACTTGATGACTGGTTAATACCCTTTTGGAGGACCAAAAGGTCTTAGTGAGGAGGCATGATCCAAAATGGATCCAGGAAGCTCTAAAAATCAAATTTCTTGGAATTAGATAAAACCAACACCATTGTGTCTAGCTCGTCGTGTTGATTTTGGCCATATAATGTTCTCTGCAATTTCGGCCATATAATGTTCTCTACAAATGGACACAGTATGTGAAAGATATCGTGTTCTGATCGATTTCCCAAACAGGCAAAAAGTCAAACTGGTCAAACTCAACATGTCGTATTGTTGACGTGAGTAGTATGACATGTGATGTCATGATGATGTTAGTAGGGACACGTGAAATCATGAGGAGGTGACACATGTCACTCATTTTTGGCGTTTTCGGGTTCAGTTGGACCAGTATGAAATTGAAACATGGTAGTGTACGGACGTGACACATGAAAATCCATACATGATGTGCCCAATGACAGGATGACACGTGGAAGTACAGACAACATGTGGTTGTATGAATGCTGACATGGCAGGGTGAATGGGTTGTACAAAAGCTGACATGGCAGGGTGAATGGATGTTGATGTGGTAGCTAACTGGGCATGTGACTTGGCAGTAAAGATGCTGACATGGCATGACACATAGCTATACGGAAGGTGACGTGGCAGGTGACCTAATTGTTGATTGTTTTGGTGATTAGATCATATGGTCCAATCACAAGGTGACACATGGCCCAATTAGAGGGCTCCACGTGGCACCCTGGATTTTGCCAATGTTGGCTAGGAAAAAAGTTTGGTTGCGACTCCGTTAGGCTTGAAACCTTGACCTTGGCATGAGAAATGGACTAAGCCACATGCGTTGGCCACATGGGCGTAGGTGGTTCTTAGTTATACACATGGATAAATTTTCATTTAAGTTGCATGGTGGTGGATGTTTGAGGATAAGCCCTGGTCAAAGGGGGCCAACATGAGGAAACTTGACACCCCACGCGACTGGTGGCTTAGAAGGAGGATCTAAGCACAACAGGGGGTTATGTGGAGAGTTGGGACCAAGATATATGGCTTCCATATGATTGGATTTTGGGTCTTGAATGAAGGACAAGGGGCCAATGCCTAGCCAAGGGCTATATGGTATGCTCCATATGCCCAAGAGACGGGAGAAAGGGGGTTGTTGTTGGATTACTGAGAGGGGGGGTGAATCAATAATAACGTAATTATAATCCTTTTTATTCAAATGTTATATCAATGTAGAATTATTATCCAATAATGAGAATTAAGAAATAAACAATCACACACGTACACAGTACACCAGTGTTTTACGTGGAAACCAAAATCGGGAGAAAAACATGGAATGCATTTTCTTATATGTCTTGAAGAATTACATTCATTGGAAGCACCAACTTCCTTTGTTTTCCAGATGCAACTGGAAGGAGGCTCCAACCTCATAGTTTCTCAGGCTACAACCTGAGGGAAGCGCCAAATCCCCAATTCTCTGGCTACAACCAAAAGGAGGCTACAACCCCCTATGTTCTCCAGCTACAACCGAAAGGTGGCTACAACCACCTGTACTTGCCCTGTCTTGCCACCCTGAAGTAGAAGTAGAATGACAGAACCACTGTCACACTACCACTGTGAGATATACCATTGCAAACCTATACCAATAAATTTGAACCATGCATAAACCATGCATCAACCTGTACCTCAACCTGTAATCAACATGTACCATAAATAAGTGCATCAACCATGCACCAACCTGTACCAAACAACCTGTAATCAACCTGTACCATAAGAAAGTGAGTCCAACCATGTACCAAGTATGTACCAATCATGTGTCAACTACTCATAAACTATGACTCATCAATATGTACCAACATCATCAACTATACACCTCATGTATGTGCCAACTGATCAAATACTTGTCTCAACCATGTACTCAACATGTACCTCAACCAAAAGCCCTCATCAATTTCATCATCCAAATATGATTTTTATCTCTACAATAGACTTGGTGTATATGATCACGCTCCTTCAAACCTTCCTTAACTTTAACAACAAGAGACTAGCATTTTCATCAAACTTTTCTTTAGTCTCACATGCCTAGTTTTGGATTAGTCAACAACACTAAGTTGAAGTAATCATAACTCTGAACCTGTAATGTATAAATATATAAAAATTATACACAATTTTTGTCAATGTGTTTTATGCAATTCCTCTAGGTGTCACTACTTGGAACCTCTCAAAAAAGGCGTTATAGAAAAAATGGCATACCTTGCTAAATTCTGGTTGATTCTAGAGAGCGATCTTGTAGAGATTTCCCCACACTAAATATTCATTGAATTGATCTGAAACTATTACAAATAATACTAAATACTGTACCCTAACCAACACATTTTTCCTCACTGAATTTGGATCTGTTATGAATAAGTTATGAATTTTTTACCCGAAACACTTGATTTTGACTAGTTTCAGGACTAGCCACAAACCCTATTTTCCACGAAGTCTAACTCCAAAAATACAATGACCCACAAGATGAATTATTTACCACATATACTTGGGTATGTTTGATCAATGGAATAGCAATTTCACGTTCTGAATCATTATAAAAAGAAGGTTATAGCAAAAATGGTGAGATGACCTGTAAATAACATACCTTAGAAAGCACCATCAAAAGAATTTATCCTTCCTTGCATTTCGGTCTTCATTTTTTCACCTTCTCTAAGAAATTAGTCTTAGATATCCTTGGTCAACTCAGACACCTATAGGTATTCAATATGCTCAAGTTTGATTAAAATGAGAGAGCCTTGCCTCTTATTTATACTCTCCAAGTAACTTCCTTAAAAACATCTTCTAGGTCACTTGGTCCACTTTCCTTATTTTAGGGTTAACCCACTTCTAATTTCTCCATTAAATTTATTATTGAAATAATTTATTTTGTATTCACTTTGAATTATAATACACTCATCACTTCACTTTATTATTTAGCTTTTAAAATCTTTTAAACCACTTTGACTACTTTGACCTTTTGGGGCTTCTAGATGACATATGAGGGTCCTCCAACTTCGTAAGGCCACAACTCTCAAACCGTGAGGAGTTATGTGACATTCCACATACCACCAGAAATGGAATGACATGTACTATCCATATATATTATTATTATTACCTTCAAATATAGAAAAAATCATATCGTTATCCATCAAACAAACTTGGGTCCATTACCCAAACCTGGGTTCTCCAACTTCACATGGTCATAACTCTCTAACCGTGAGGAG
Organism: Picea engelmannii; assembly: GCA_009831015.1. Taxonomy (NCBI): domain Eukaryota; kingdom Viridiplantae; phylum Streptophyta; class Pinopsida; order Pinales; family Pinaceae; genus Picea; species Picea engelmannii. Next base: position 67,350 of record ML778332.1, read on the forward strand.
TTATGTGATGTTCTACATACCACCGGAAATGGCATGACAAGAAATATCCATCTAGGATAGTTTCCCTGACAAATTCACTATCCTTAATCTCATTATTCCACAATTAAGCATGGGTTCTCTTGCTCCGCAAAGCGTCTTCCTATGAGGGCTTTCATCATAAGGGGACCAATTTGGAGTTCATCCATATTTACTTTTTATCAACCATGACAAAACAATAATGAGTCATATTTACATCAAACAATCATGGTTCCATTACCCAAACCTTTGTGCTACGGGGCTTTCTTCAAGGGTTGACATCAATGACAACCAACCTTAATCAACAATTGTGCTCTGATATTTTCCCAATTTTGGTTTTTAAACTTTATAATTTGATTTTTATTGATTTGTTTTTGCCAATTTTGGTGGATTTTGCCAAAAATTGAGGATTTGGAGCCCTTTTTTAGGCTATATCTTGGGAGGAAGTTGGGAGGAGGATACCAACTCAAAATATATATAAACTAGAGGTTCTTAGTAGCATTAGGGAGGTTCATATTGACATAATGATGATGAGTCTATGAAGCTTGAAGCCATTTTTATGCAGAGAATCCATTGAGGAAACAAACTTTGTGGTCCAATTCCGGGAGCTACGCTCAACCTTTTTCAGTGTCTTCAGTTGTGTTGGATTCTTGAGGTCGAGAAAAACACAGCCAGACTAGTTTGTAATCCTTTTGACACTTTTCTGATTTAGTTTTGAAGTATTGAAGAGAAATAAGAAAGCCTCACCCATTGAGACAAAGGCCAGGAGATGTAGGCATTCTTGCTGAACTCCGTTAACAACTTTTTTGTTCTTTGTGATTATATTATGATATTCATTTATTTGTGATGGATTCTATAAAATCTTATTAAGTTCTTCTTATTTCCTTAATTCCTAATTGGTAATTGAACACATGCTTAAAACTTAACCAAGTCTTTAAAGATCAATTTCAGATCAATGATGCTCCTTTAAATTCTTTGTCAATCCCATCAATGGATCTACAAGACTCAACAAAAGGGAGAAATACCCAAAGAAGGAGGTGATTTCATAAAACCCCTTTAAATTTACCAGAAGTAGATTTTCAAATGCATAATGTTTCTATTGAAATTCTTTCTACATTCTTTGGGGACGCTTCAAAAGATGCAGAGCAACATTTTTTTACTTTTAAAAGTACATGTCATGATTTCAACCTCACTAAAGACAATGTTACATGTGGATTATTTTTATAAACTCTACGAAGGAATGCTCTTGAATGGTATAACTCTTTAGTACCTAACTCCATTACCATTTGGGATGTGTTAGAAGATTCATTTGTAGAAACTTTAATCTCAAGAGTGCATTCATATGTTTTTGTTGATGCTTCAAATGTTGTTTCCCACCCACCCTCTCCCATATGGACACAAGCAAATGAAATGAATGATTTGGAAGAAGAATCTAATGAAACATTGGAAGATATTTTTGAATCTAGTCATATGGCTGAAAATAAATAAGAATTTTGATTTGCAAGAGAAATATTTCAGCCTCTCATACACTCCATATGAATATCTTTTAAACAACAAGTTTGATAATGAAATTGAGGATCCTCCACCAAATACACAAGAATATTTAAGCCTTATAATAGATGATGAAAATCCTCAAGAGCCTTGTCAACAAGAACAATTGGTGGAAGAAATGAATTCTGAGGAAAATGATGAATAAGATGGCCATTACATGAACGAAAATTCTTTTCAAGACTTTGTTGATGAATCAAGAATCTTGGACATGGATAGTGACAGGGAGAGAAATGAAATAATGTTATGATCGGAAACTCTCCATCTGATCAAAGACAATAATATGTTTGAGAAGCTAAGAATTCATTTCATTGAATTATGGTTCTAAAGCATTGTTAGAGAAGCAACACAATCATATCTTTAGCACACCTTGTTCAATCTTTCTCTAGTACATATTGAGAGTGCCCATGACTCAATGGTACAAGTTTCAATATGTGACATAGTAATGGAGTTCATTCCATAAACCAAATCAAATATTGAATGGCTCCACTAGGGATTTACCTACACCTAAGGTGCTCATTTCTTTCAAGTATGTTAGGGTAGGTAAATCATGTATGTACATATTTTGTTTCTTCAGTTCAAGTTTTGTACAATTAGGCAGTCTTTATATTGAAATTTGAAGATAATTCCATGAAAGAGGAAGAATTGCAAGAATCTATTTTGAAAATGAATCCATAGCCCGATGGACAAGATAACTAATCTTGAGTTTCTTTTCTTCTCAGCAACCCATAGGGGCTCACTATCTTGCAGTTGGGCTAGTTGTTGACCAAAATTGGTCACCTATATTTCCACGCTCTTGGATTAATAAAAAAAATGATATCAAAAGAAGATAATTTTTGAATTATTATAAGTTCATTGCATAAATCTCATCCTTATCTTCACCACGCATTTTTTGGATCGAAAATACGAGTTCATATGCTCAAGATATTCAGGTTTCTGTCAAACAGGAAAAAGAGTGCTTACTTCTATGAGGAATAAAGAAAATCTATTGGAATTGCATTTAAATTTTAGGGTCCAAGACCCTGGTTTTATTCATTAATTTTCGGGCCCAAGACCCTTAAAAATATTCTTCTGCCTAGTTGAAAACCCATAAAAATATTATATTATATTATTCATGGGAATCAGCCATATTCACCACAACTCACCATACTCATACTTCATATTCCTCAACACTTAACACTCCATGCATTTCCTTAACATTCACTCCACACTTGAACATTTTTTAGATAAGCGGGAAGACTCACTCATTCCCCCACTCACATCCACTCACTTATTCCCCCCACTCACAAATTATGCCCCCCACTTACATTACCCATCCCCTCAATACTTAATTTTTTTCTAATTCCTTTCGGATTCACGGGCTCCCATACCCCCTCACCTTGCTCAATAGCTCACCCTACGAGTCTTCCACAATCATTTCACCCACCCACCTACCTCACCCTACATCACCTCATCACTTCTTCTCCCCTCATTTATCCCATTCCCTAAGCTACCATACCTTTCCCCCTTACAACACTCATATCCTTCCACTCTATGGTGGGTTGGCGGACCCACCATACTCTGACACCCCCTCACTCGCCAGCCCACTTCCCCACTCCCTACATTTTCCACCCACTAACTTCCACCATCTATAAATTTCCCTTCCCCCTAACTACCCACTCCTACCCTCTTGTCCATTCTCCCACTTAAGATTCACACCCAAAACTTATTTTAATCATACATAAACTCCTAACCAATGAGATTATTCCACATGCCATCCACTCATGTAATGACACATGGTGCCTATAAAGAGATGATAAGTGGCATTCCATCATTTGATGACATGGAACTTTTATTAACCAATGAAATAATGCCACATGGCAGCTCATGGAGGGAGACACATGGCATATTAGATTCACATCCAAAACTTATTTTAATCATACATAAACTCCTAACCAATGATATTGTTCCACATGCCATCCACTCATGTAATGACAAGTGCCTATAAAGAGATGATAAGTGGCATTCCATCATTTTATGACATGGCACTTTTATTAACCAATGAAATAATGCCACATGGCAGCTCATGGAGGGAGACACATGTCATATTCTTATTGGATACATGTGACAACCTATGGAAACGTGACATGTGGAAGCCAATCAATTTGTGACACATGGTAGTGGATGGGTGACTCATCAGTGTTGATTGGGTAGATTCAATTTGTGACACGTGGTAGTGGATGGGTGACTCATCAATGTTGTTTGGGTAGATTGGAGGTTGATTGATTATCCAAAATATTATTATTTAATTAATTTCTCATGGAAGGTTGAAATCCTAAGTTTCCATAGGGGTGACTCATCAGTGTTGACTGCGCAGATTGGAGGCTGATTGGTTATCCAAAATATTATTATTTAATTAATTTCTCAAGGAAGGTCGAACTCCTAAGTTTCCATAGTTCTTTCATTTCTTCATGAAGTATATATCATACTTTTCAATATATACACTAAATATTTGTAAGAACCCATGCATGTGGGATAAAATTTATGAAGAAAATTAGAATTTTCTTTAAAGAAGGACATAATGTGATCAAAGGGCCTTCATTTTCCCAAGACGTTTGATTGACGATGGTTGAGTCATGATTTTGCAGAGGCAAGAACTTGAGCTCTGGGTGCAGAATCATGAAAAATGTATATCATTGGAAAGGTATTTCAATGAAGAAGATGATGGTATAGGTTTAAAGGGACTAAAATGGCTACATTTTCCTAGAAATTAAAATATCATTCAGCTTCATTTTTAATGGGCCTGCATGACAACTCAACTTCACGAGCTCATATCGTGACATCCGGGCCATGGATTTGGGAAACATTTATATTGTTGGAAAGATAAGACGATGTAGATCACATATGAACTGATTTGTATGTTTCAAAATTTTGTTTTCACTTCCAAAAATTAAAATATAGTCCCCCTAGTTTAAAGGGAAATTAATTAAATTTTGAAAATAAAAGTTAATTTAAAAACTTTTATTTAAAAAGAAAAGGGGCCCGTTTTGAATATCCATACATTAATTATCTAAGTTCATTAAAGAGGAATTAATGAGACTTTAAATAAAGATAATACTTCAAGAAAATAATTGTACAGGAATTTCGAGAGAGAAAAAAACCTAACTACTCAAGTAGTTAGAAGATCTCATTTTTGAAAAGAGAAGAAGGGATTCATCAAGGGTTCCACAAGTAGAATTATCAGAGGGATAGGGTAAAATATAATAGGAAGAAGAAGGTAAAACCATTAATAATGATCCATATTTATGCGCAGAACGAAATGAAAACATAGATCTATAATATTAACACAAAGACACAGTGAGTAATAATAGATATACAGTAAAACATGACTTCTATTAAATAAGAAAAATGTTGAAATTGTTGGAAGATTGGTTGTTGTCATTGATGTCAACCCTAGTCATTGGTTTTGGACCGCAATATTGATGAAGTTGTTTGGACATGAAGGACAATGTACATGCAGAAACAAAACCCATGGATGGATAGTATACATCATGTTGTTTCCGGTGGTAGGTGGCATGTCACATGGATTCTGATGGTTGAGGATAAATGAATTTTTGAAGATGAAAAAGTGAATTGAAGAAGGAAGTACACGTAGGCCCTGAAGATAATTAAAAAAAAGAATTACAAAAAAGAAAGTGTCAGGTCGTCCCTAATGTTAAAAGGAAGTGACATAAATGGTATAAATAAATATCATTATATATTCATTTTGATACACAAGTCGAATTTCAGAGGAAATCATAAGTAAATAAGGCTAGATTTCAAGGGAGGATGAAGTCTTTTGGTGATGTGTTCTAAGGTATGTTATTTACAGGTCATCTTACCATTTTTTCTATAAATTGTTTTCTAGAATGATTCAGATGGTGACATTGCTATGGTATTGTGAAGCCATATCAAGGTACATGTGGTAAAATTTTCATCTCTTGATTCACTATAATTATCGAGATACACTCTGTGGAAGATAGGGTTTTTTACTAGTTGTGAAGATAGTCAATAAACAGGTGTTCCGGGTAAAACAGTCTTAAATTATTCATAGAGAATCCAAATGAAGTAGGACCAATTTCATTGGAAATAGTACGGACTTTATTTTCTTGTGTTATAGTTTCATAATCTGATGTTAAATATTGAGCGTGGGGCATTCTGTACAAGTTCGCTCTCCTGAATAAACCAAAATTGAAGAAGGTCTACCATTCTCTCTATAAATTCTTTTTGGGGAGGATTCAAGGAGTGAAACTTGGAGAAGTTTCATAGAATACATTGAGTAATATTATATATAGGATTAGAGTATTCCAATAATTGAAGAATTGCAGAAATTGAATAATTCTCAATAAGCATTATCAGGTTCTATGTGATGGTTGGTTGATGGTGATGATTTAATGTAAAGTTTTATTATCTCTCATATATTATTGGGTGGAAGGAAGGGGAAAGGATGGAGAGTTCAACCCTCTCTTGATATTGGAGGATTATATCTTCCTCTTTGAGTTTTATCCCTCCCTTAACATTTGGAAGTTGTAGCTACCTTTGGAAGTCATTACTTCCCTTGAACAATAACTATTGGTTATTTCTCATATATTGTGCATGGTGTATTATGGTGTATTGGTGTAACTCTTATACTATTGTTCATTTCTCATTGGATATAATTGAATGGTTTAAATATAAGTTGATTTTTTTTTTAAATTGTACTTGATAGTGATTCACTCCCCTCTCAGTATCAACAATTGGTATCAGAGCGGGTTACCTTCAGTATAGTTTAACCATTGGAAGGAATATCCTAAGAAGAAATGGAAGACAAAATTCCAAATGGGATTCCACCATTTTATGGAAGCAATTTTGAATACTGGAGTAATAGAATGGAAACTTACTTGAAATCTCTTGGGGAAGATGTTTGGTTCTTAGTTTCTTTAGGATACAATGCTTTGAAGAAACCAAAGACTGCAGCTCAGAAGGAAGAAAAGGAACAACAAATTGACAATAGATACCATCCTGGATGGATTGACAGATTTAGTTAAATCCAAGGTGGGATCATGTGCATCATTAAAAGATCTTTGGGACAAACTACAAGACCTTTATGAAAGGGAAGAAGGAGAATAAGAAGAAGAATAAGAAGAAGAAGTTGAAGAAAATTACAACATCTCAGATTTCAAAGAAGAAAATAGAGGTTAGTTATTTTTCTTTAATTGTGAAGGAGTAGGACATGTTGAATTTGAATGTCCTCATCCAAGGATTGAAAGAGATGACACTGAAGAAGAAAATTCCAATGAAGAAGAAGAAAATCATGAAGCATAAATTATTCAACAAGAAGATGAGAATCTTAAAAAATTGAATCTTGTTGAGATTGAAAATAACAAGCTCAAAGACACACATAGAAAACTAAGAAGTGAATTGGGTAGTTGTGAAAAGAAAGTTGTAATATTGAAGAAACAATTAGAAGACTTTGAGAAACTAAGATAAGAAAACATTTCCTTGAAAACTCTACTCGAAGAAGAAAGAAGAATATGAGAAGTAAGGAATGTCCAAATGATGAAGAAATAAGAATTGTGAGAAGCTTGAACAAGAAGTTGTCTCATTGAGGAAGAGATTAAGAATCCCTCAAGTGAAAAAATACTTAACACAGATTGGATGCATGGGTGAAACTTCATACAAAGAAGATGAAAATACCAACAAGAAGGTTGAAGAAAGAGCTACACAGATAGTTGATGAGAAGTGGACCAGGATACTAGAAAGAAGGAATGATTACAAAAGAGATGAAATCCAAGAAGACCTCCTACCTTCAGGAATCAAAGAAGCTTCAATCAGTATGAAGGAAACTACAGAAGAGTAGATCATGAACCTAGATGGACTACATCACAAAGAAGGCCACTTACTCCAAGGTATTAAAATTTCTTTCTTGGTCATTGTTATACTTGCAAAAATTTTGGACATAAGGAAATTAATTGCAGAATCAATGAAAGGAACAAATACGCAAGAAACATGAATGTTGTAAATAGAATATATGGAAATAATCATGGATTTGTCAACATAAGTTATAATTCATTTTCCCCATTCATGGAAAAAAATATTGCATTCTACAAATGTAATTATCTCGGTCACAAAACACGAGATTGGAGATATATGAATGAAGATGTTCCTATGCCAACCACAATATGGAGAAGGAAAGAGATTCCAAACAATGAAGATTGTCGAATAGAATTAACCACTAAAGAATGTAAAGAAGAAGATGAATGGTACATAGACAGTGGATGTTCTTCACACATGACCGGGCATCAAGACAAATTCATCAGCATGAAGAGAAAGGGTGGAAATGTTGCATTTGGATATGACTCATCTGCCAAAATACTCGGAGAAGGTGTAGTATAGATTGGAAGAAAAAATGTAAAATAAAATAATGTCCTATTGGTTGAAGACTTGAAGCATAATCTACTCAGTGTTAGTAAAATGTGTGATCAAGGATACAATCTTACGTTTGACTCCCAAAAATGTAAAATCAGAGAAAATAACTCAGGAAGATTGGTTACAACTGCAACAAGAAGACCGAACAACATATACATCTTAGACATGAAGAAGATACAGAAGAAAAAATCCACACAAAGGGAGTCCAAGGAAGAAAAAGTCCCAAATACAAAAAAAAAGATGAAGTATTATTGACTGCCACATGTTCAGGGGGAGCAACCCCAAAGAAGAGAGTTACCTTTTGTCGTTAAACTCAGGGGGAGAAGACCTACCCTTTTCCATTGATGTCAAAGGGAGAGAGAAATTTGGATCATGATGATAGAAGGAGCATGAGTGTTTCCATCAATGACAAAGGGGGATATTGTTGGAAGATTGGTTGTTGTCATTGATGTCAACCCTAGTCATTGGTTTTGGACCGCAAGATTGATGAAGGTATTTGGACATGAAGGACAATGTAAATGTAGAAACAAAACCCATTTATGGATAGTATACATCATGTTGTTTTCGGTGTTAGGTGGCACGCCATGTGGATCCTCATGGTTGAGGAGAAATGAATTTTTGAAGATGACAAAGTGAATTGAAGAACGAAGTACATGTAGTCCTTGAAGATAAGTAAAGAAAAGACTTACAAAATAAGAAAGTGTCAGATCGTACCTAATGTTAAAAGGAAGTGACATAAATGGTATAAATAAATATCATTATACATTCATTTTGATCCACAAGTCGAATTTCAGAGGAAATCAGAAGTAAACAAGGCCGCATTTCAAGGGAGGATGAAGTCTTTTGGTGACATGTTCTAAGGTATGTTATTTACAGGTCATCTTACCATTTTCACTATAAATTTATTTATTGAACAATTAAGATGGTGAAATTGCTATGGTATTGAGAAGACATATCAAGGTACCTATGGTAAAAGTTTCATCTCTTGATTCTCTATACTTATGGAGATACACTCTGTGGAAGATAGGGTTTTTGACAAGTCCTAAAGCTAGTCAATAAACAGGTGTTTCGGGTAAAAAAGTCATAACTTATTCATAGAGAATCCAAATGAAGTGGGACCAATTTCATTAGAAATAGTAGGAAATTTGGTTTCTTGTTTGCTAGTTGCATAATCAGATGTTAAATATTGAGAGTGGGTCATTCTGTACAAGTTCTCTCTCCTGAATAAACCATAATTGAAGAAGGTCTACCATTCTCTCTATAACTTCTTTTTGGGGAGGATTCAAGGAGTGAAACTTGGATAAGTTTCATAGAATACATTGAGTAATATTATCTACAACATCAGAGTATTCCAAGAATTGAATAATTGCAGAAATTGAAGAAGTCTCATGAAGCATTATCAGGTTCTATGTGATGGTTGGTTGATGGTGATGATTTAATGTAAGGTTTTATTATCTCTCATATATTATTGGGTGGAAGGAAGGGGAAAGGATGGAGAGTTCAACCCTATCTTGATAATGGAGGATTATATCTTCCTCTTGGAGGTTTATCCCTCGATTTACATTTGGAAGTTATAGCTACCTTTGGAAGTCATTACTTCCATTGAACAATAACTATTGATTATTTCTCATATAATGTGCATGGTGCATTGGTGTAACCATTATACTATTGTTCATTTCTCATTGGATATAATTGAATGGTTTAAGTATAATTTGAATATGTTTTTAAATTTTACTTGATATTGATTCACCCCCCTCTCAGTATCAACAGAAACTATAAAATGCAAACTAAACCAAGTTGCTAGAATAGTGGCATCTTATCTCTAAGAAAAGCTGTGATGGCTAGACTCATTTGAAATAAGATGAGTACAATGAGGCTCCAAAGTTATTTTTACATCAAAAATGAATTCCAAAATATTAGACATCCAAAATCCTAACCCTAGGAGATGAAGTGCCAAAATTCATGTGGGCCCCATTGGGGTAAGTTGGTACATAAACTTCCTGGAGTCGTAACGTTTGCATATGATATTTGTTTTAGGAACATGATAGCTTGCTGGAAAGGTATATCAGAGGAATACACATTATTCCATCACACTCTAACTTCATCTACAGTGTGACTATGGTGGGCCCAAGAAATGTTGTTTAGGGCCTCGAAACGACCTCAGAAATTTAGGACCCAAAAAGTTAGAAAAAAAGTACCAAGATGAAAACTGAAACTGTCAAGATGAAATATATATGTGTGATAGTTGGAATAGGTGGGTGGCCATTGATATCCACCTCGATCAATCCTCCACCGTTAGGAAGCAATGGTCTCCATTGCGTTGATTTCCCCAATAAGATGAGGAAAGTTTTGCTGAATTTGGCACTGGGTGAGCCACTTTCCTTGATGCAAGAGTTGCCATGCTTTGACAACACTGTAAATATGAAAATTTTGTTGGAAAGTTCCCTTGACTTGTGTTTCCATGATATGATCAGTGGATGCATGTGCCATGCATTCAGGGTTGAGCTATGTCGGTGTCAATTGTTCTACTACCTCTAAGGTGTCCAATAATGGTGGAAAGTATGGCCGAAGTAGGTCCACATTAAACACTTGGTGCAAGCCAAGGAAGGGGGGAATGTTGAGCTCAAAATCATTGTCACCCAAAACCTTCGTGATGGTATAAGGCCCACAATGGAGTGGACAAAGCTTTTGATGGGGTCTTGTAAGGAATTATTTCTACAAGTGCAACCAAACTTTATCTCCCACCTGAAACTTGTGTGGCACCCGATGTTTATCATGACTGTAGCAACACTTTTCGGTTACCAAGGCTTAATCGCTCTTAAAAAAAAAAAACTATAACACCACTTTGTACATAGCTCATATCGGCATTATAGTAATAACATGCATTTAATCAAGAAATACAGTTAAACTTAGAGTAAACATAAGATTTACTGCTATAATCAACAATCGATAGCATTAAATTTAAATTGATATACACAGCGGAATACATGAATCAACATCATCTGATACTTATCGTTGAAACAGTGGCAGATTCCACCAACCACGTGCAGGCCTTCCACAAACCTCTCAGCCTTAGACCGCACTACTCATCAGCTCAGCAGTGGGTCACCCCCGAGATGGGACTAAGATCCACCCCAAGGCAAGGAATCCTAGGCTAGGTTGAGGTTACATGGAAAACAACACAGAAAACCTGAAGGATTCTTCCCAAGATGCCATCTTACACCCACTACTACCAGACTCTCATTCCCCACATGCTTGTTCCACCCGGGAGTATACACCTTCACAAGCATAGTCCATCGGTGCTAACCTCCCTCTCTGGGTCTCGGTAACAGGCCAGATCAGGAAGTCTTAGAGCCCGAAGTTGGTGCTGGACACTCTCTGGAAGAAACCACTTCCCAACAAACTCTCTCACTTGGAGAGAATTGCTCACAGGCCTGACAACCTACCTCTTCCAACAATAGTCACCTCCCTCACATGGAGAGAGGTCACACATAGGCTCAATCACAAATTGCACTAGCCCTCTTTGCGTGGCCACCACTAGCTTTGCATGGCCACCACAACCAACTGAAAAAACAAACACGGGCTTCCCAAACAGGCTTAACAATGGTGCAAGGTATCACAGTGTTGGTTCTCGGGAACGTGTGACAAACAATCCATGCAGGGAATGACACAGGTTCCACAACTCAGAATGGAGAGGTTGAACCCGACCTTTTCAGAAATGAACACAGGCTTCTCGGCTTTCAGAACAAAGGATATACACAGTTTTTTAGAGCCAAACATAGGCTTTTCAGCTTGCAGTTAAGCATGAGGGTTCTCTGCAAAGCTTGGGTCGGTCGTACTGCTCAAATCTCTGTACAAGCTCAGGCAGTTGGGTGGAATGGGCGAGGAACCCCTCTCACGGCTCATATTGGCCATTTTATCCACATGCACCAGGGTTGACACTTGTCACCCATATGACTGCATGTGTTCCATCAGTATGCATTCCTTCCCATTTGGAAGTCCCTCATCCTTCCCCAAGAACTTAGGATAAAACATCACATTCAACATAATTCACGTGGATTTTTGGAATAATAATAAAATATTATTCCCAAGGCTTAAGCCCCTAGGCTTATCCCTTAGGCTCAACACTTAGCCCCTTTTTCCCACCTTCAAGCCCCTAATTCCTAGCCCACTCTTTGGAATCTCAGTTCCCCATCACTCATTCATCATGGTCGGTCTGCACGCGGTGGTATTTATATTTTATTAATGTGCTGCATACATACAAGTACAAAATCAGGCCCTTGGCCTCCAACCCTTAGGCTCTCTAGCCTAAAAATCACATAAGCCCACTGGCTTATACAAACTTGGCTCACCAACCTATAACACATATTTACAATTCATTTCATACATCAGATTTACAACTAGGCTCGGCCTTGGGGACATTACAATCCCCCTCCCTTATTTATGCATTGTCCTCAATGCAACTTTACATAGCATCTGCAAGCTTTTCAAAAAAATTCAAAAAGATGTGAGTACTCTGCCCGCATAACATCTGCATGCTCCCATGTCACATCCTCAGGACCGTACTAGTTCCACTGGACATTTACAAGCTCTATAGATCAATTCCAGAGCTGTTTGTTTTTCCTGTCCAATATGTGCACAAGATGCACTTGCAGGACACTTTCTGGTTCCACTTGAATCACATTCCAATCGATAACATGATTAGCATCAGGTATATATCTCTTAAGTAGTGAAACATGAAATACATTATGTACAGTCATAGATGCAAGTAATGCAAGCATGTATGCAACTGGTCCAATCCTTTCCAGGATCTCAAATGGCCCACAAAATCTCGCTGCTAACTTGGCGCAACTTCCCAACTTCAGGGAACTCCTGTTAGTTTTCACTTTCAGGAAAACATGATCACCCACTTTGAATTCTCTGTGGTTTCTGTTACTATTAGCATAACTTTTTTGCCTGTCCTGGGAAGCTTTTAGATTCTGTTTAATTCTTATCATTTGGTCTTCCATCTCTTTCAGCAGCTCAGGCCCAACTACTGCTCTGTCAGCTGGATTATCCCAACTCACTGGAGTGTTGCACTTTCTTCCATAAAGTTCTTCAAATGGGATCATCTTCAACGATGTATGATACCCATTATTGTAGGCGAATTCTACCAAATGCAGGTAGTCTTCCCACCTCGATGGTTTATCCATCACATACATTCTCAGTATGTATTCTATTACTCTATTCACCCTTTCTGTCTGACCATCAGACTCAAGATGATATGTTGTACCAAAGTTCAGATTCGTTCTGAATCCCTTGAATAGTCCTTTCCAAAAATTCAAGGTGAATTTTGGGTCCCTATCAGACACAATTGTCTTAGGAATTCTGTGCAAGCGTGACACTTCTTTTAAGAAGATATCAGCAACATTTGTTGCCTTATGAGTGGTTTTCAGTGGAATAAAATGGGTAGATTTTGTAAGCTTTTCCACCACCACCATGATTGAATCATACTACTTGCTTGTTCTAGGAAATCCTGTGATAAAATCCATTGTCACCACTTCCCATTTCCACTCAGGAATGGGTAAAGGTTGCAGCAACCCTATTGGGTGCCTATGCTCAACCTTAACTTTTTGACACTCCATACATCTGGCGATGTATTTAGCAATTTTTTTCTTCATACTCAGCCAAAAGTAATGGCTTTTGACTGCTGCCACAGTCTTCTGATATCCAGGATGTCTAGCATAATCCACGTTATGCATTTCTTTTAGAATTTCTAGCTTCAATTCTCGAACATTGGGTACATACACTCTGTTTTTATACAAAAGTAAGCCATCAGTTCCCAAGGTGTAACTTCCCTGGATCTGTGGTCTCTCACCCTATTGTAGCTTTGCTATCAGACCTCTGTACTGCAAATCAACATTTGCAGCTTCCAAAATTCTATCCTTAATGTTAGTTTTGTACATGCTAATGGTTGTAGCATGTAATTCATGCACTTTTCTGCTATGTGCATCAACCACCTTATTTTATTTCCCTTTGATATTCTTGATATCAAAGTCATATTCACACAGAAAATCCAACCATCTGGTTTGCCTGGCATTTAAAGTCGGCTGATCAAATAAATACTTCAGACCATTGAGTTCTGTTCTTAATTTGAATCTCCTTCCCATGAGGTAATGTCTCCATTTCCTCATTGCATGGACTATTGCTGCTAGCTCTAAATCGTGAGTGGAATAATTCCTTTCATTCTCTTTCATCTTTCGGGACTCATAGAAAATTACAAATCCCTCTTGGCTGAGAAATCCTCCCAACCCCTCCTTACATGCATCTGTGCACACCATGAAATTCATATTTGGATCTGTAATCTTTAGGATTGGAGCGCTGGTTAGCAGTTGGTTCAATCACTGGAAACTGCTCTCACACTGTTCAGTCCACTGAAACTTCTTATCCTTCCTTTGCAGGGAAGTGATAGGGTGAGCTATCTTTGAGAATCCGGCTATAAACCTTCTGTAGTAGCCTGCTAGACCCATAAGAGATCTAACTTCTTCCACATTCCTTGGTTCTGACCATTCTTGGATGGCCTCAACCTTTTTAGGATCCACAATGATCCCCTCTTCTGAAATAATATGTCCCAAGTAATGGATCTTCCTTTGATAAAATGAGCATTTGCTCAACTTGGCATACAACTGGTGTTCTCTCAACACTTGCAACACCATTCTCAGGTGTTTCTCATGCTCTTCCTCTAACTTGGAATACACCAAGATGTCATCCAGGAAGACTATGACAAACTTGTCTAAATAGTCCCTGAATACACCATTCATTAAGCACATGAAAACAACAGGTGTGTTTGACAATCCAAATGGCACCACTGTGAACTCATAATGATCGTACCTTATTCTAAAGGCGGTCTTGATGATGTCCTCCTCATTTATTCTCACTTGGTGATATCCATATCTAAGATCTATCTTTGAAAATATTTTCGCATCCTTCAACTGATAAAAAAGATCATCGATCCTTGGCAGAGGGTACTTGTTCTTGATAGTTACCTTGTTCAACTGCCGGAAATCAATGCACAACCTCAACATCCCATCTTTCTTCTTCATGAATAGGACCGGGGTTCCCCAAGGTGACACGATGGGGTGAATGTATCCCTTCTTTAGTAGCTCTTCGAGATGCAATTGCAACTTCTTTGACTTTGGCATACTCATTTTATAAGGAGCCTTTGAAACTGGAGTTGCTCCAGGCATCGAATTTGTAGAAAAATCGATGTCCCTCTTCGGAGGTAGTCTAGGTACCTCTTGAAATATGTCCTTGAACTTTGTGAGTACCTCATGGTCTTTCATATTTGAGACTACATCACTGGATGCTTCTCCCACACTGGCTGCAAATAACTGATAGCCTTTCTTGTAACACTTCTTCAGCTGTATGGCTGAGATTTCTTTAACAACCACGGCTCTGGGAATTCCTTGGACTATTACCTGATTTCCCTCTTCATCCAGTCATGTGAACTTCTTGTTATGACAGACTAGAAGGGAATGGTGCTGGTCCAACCAGTCCATCCCAATTAAGAATCCATAAGAGCCTAAAGGTATAATATTCAATTCATCCTTAGTGCTCAATCCTTTTATGTCCATTAAACAGGACTTAACCAATTCAATGACCTTCCTTTTGGTTCCTGTGGCTAACTGCACTAGCCAAGACTTTTCATGTTTTCTCCTTGATAAAATCAAACTTTCCACCACCCTAGGATCTACATAACTATGACTAGCCCCTGAATCAATTAAAATAATTAGTGGTCGGTTGTTAATCATACCTTCCACTTCAATCATGTGCAATTGAAATTCTGCTTGCTTGTTGTCTAGGGCTGCGTAGATCCTCGGCATTCTGCTGCCCATATCCTCCATTGTTTCATCTTTTTGAACATTATGAACAGTTCTCGCTTTACCATTTTTATGGGGACAATCCCTGTACTTGTGGTTTCCTTTACAACCCCAACACTGAATGGGCATCTGTATCTGTCTTTGTGCTCCCTCTTCAATCATTCTCGGCTCTCTAAACAATGGCTGTCCCTAAAGACTGTTTCTGAAAAAGGAAGGCTTGTTTCCCTTCTGCCTCTGTTCCTTCTTAAACTTCCTCTGATCATCCCAAGCCTTCCGAAGGATAGGCCTTTCTCTTTGTTGTTCATACAAGCATTTTTCCCTTCTTATTGTTTCTTCCATAGTCTTAGGATCATCATTCTGAATCTTGTCACCCATGGAAGGTGGCAGTCCACTCAGATATCTCTGAATCTTGACAGCCTCGTCTTTGATGAATGGAACATACTTCAGTAGTTCTAGAAAAATTCGTTCACACTCATCAATAGTCATGCTGCCTAGCTTGAGTTCGAAGAAATCCTTCATCTTTCTGTCATAGTATCTTTTAGTCAGGTATTTCTTCTTGAAATACCTCTTAAATTCCTTCCAAGTGACCTCTTTCTCTTTGATGTGTTGCACCTACACAAACTGATCCCACCACATGGATGCTTTTCCTTTCAGTTGATACATTGTAATTCTTCCTTCTGCATGGGCGGAATAATTCTGCAGTTGGAAATATTTCCTCATGTCAAGCAACCACGTCTCGACATATTCCTCCTTCTTATGTTCTCCATCGAATGTTGGAGGCTTAATCTTGTTCATCTCCCCTTTCAATTCATCCTTTCCAGATTTTCGGTGTTTTCTGGTAGGGGACGGGCTTGAACTACTGTGTGTTTCCTTGCCAGAATGCTTCGAGGAGAGACGATAATGTCTGTTACCACTCCTTGATCTTCTTCTCCTCTCAGGGGTTATGAAACTTCTTGATCTTCTCGTGTCACTTTCTTTTTCTAATTTCTTTTCTATTCTTTCCAGGATATTCAACATTTTTATGTTGAATTCACCCTGTCGATCCCTGATTTTCATGAGCTTTCAACTATCAACTTAGCGTGCCTGGGCATCTCTTTGCAATCCTTCAATGATTTTCATTATGTGCCCTTCCTTGTCTAATTCTCTTTCATGCCCATTGGAGTTCAATCCTTTGACTCCCAGGTTGACATCTCTTCCTTCTCTTTCATCCTCTGAAATTGAGGCAATCTACACCTCTTCCATTTCTATACTTGGCGTAAGTTTTTGGCTGTCCTGACACTCATTGAACTCTGCACACACAATGTGCAATAAACCGAAGTTTGTTAGGACTTAACCCTTAAAAAATCACAATATTAATAATTCAACATGAGCGAAAAATCATTTTGGCTTCACAAAGTTTTCTGAGCTCTGATGACTCTGTAATTTCAGGACTTCATTTTTCGGGGTTTTTGTCCATGAGGATCCAACAATTAAATCCTCGAAAGTTCTTATGTCCTTCAAAAATTTTGGGACTTCGGGATTTCGGGGTTTTGAGTTTCGGGGTTTTGGTTCCCCAGAGTTTCTCACGTTTGCTTCTCTCTCTGACTCCCGACTCCCGAACTTCCAACCTCTTTTCCTTGGGCCCATAGTACAGTTGTCGCCAACTATGGTACAGATTTTGGGTTTTCAACACTTCGGTTTTCGGGTCTTCGGTACCCGGGAGTTCACGATCTAGTGACTCCCAACCTCTTGTCACTCCTATCCCATAAATCTGATACACGGTTTCTTGTACGAGATCCAACGATCCTCGATGATTTGGATCTAACGGTCTAGATCCTTTAGGGATTTCATGACCAGAAATTCACGATGCAGCGACTCCCACTCTTTATCGCTTCAATTCCCGAATTCCAAAAATTTAGTTTCCTTGCTCTCCGGGCCCACAACACAGCTGTCAACCTTAAAACCTGTTACGGTTCTTCAGTCTCCGATGGCTTCGAGACTTTGGGTTTTGGGACTTCAGGTTTTTGGTACCTGGAAGTTCACTATGAAGTGACTTCCAACTCCTTGTCACTACAATCCTCGAAATCTAAAATTTCAATTTACTTTATTCTCCGGGCCCACAACACAGTTGTCTCCCTTAACCGTAGTGGTACATGACACATTCTGGAGGGTCCACATCACCCTTGGTGATTTCATTGGGTCCCACCACTCTCTCCTGTCTTCTCGACTCACTGGCACATGGTACACATTCATGCGCCCACATCCATTTCAAGAAAAATCCAACAGTTAGACTCCTTCCTTAGATCTATGGCACAGATCCTTTTGGCGTTTTGGGGTTTCGGGCATTGGGAGTTTTTGCACCCCACATATTGAACTTCCATCTGCCAAAATCTTGAAATTACGGTTTACTCCTCCGCTGAATCGGACGATCAACTACCTTCCTACGATCTACGGTGTAGATCGTTTCGGCGTTTTAGGTTTCAGAGGTGTTCACCTTCCTCACTTCCTATCTCTCAACTTTGTGAAATCCGAAAGGTTTTCAAAACTAAACCGAGCATGAATCCACCAGACCTAATGTTCGAGCCTTCCTCCTAGATCTACAACGTATATCTTCTCGGGTTTTCGGGAGTTTGCGTATCGCGATTCCCACACTCCTGTGCAATTCAAAAGGGATTTTAATCCCTGCCCACATTTTCTAGATCTGACGGTAACGAGGGCTCACCTTCCCTTCTGAACCAATCCTAAGGCTCCAACAGTACTGGTGTGGAGTCCTCTCTCCCTGTGGCCATATACCACACTAGTTGTGGTTTCACAACACCGCTATACCTCTTGAGATTATAGGCACAGTCAAGTAACTCCTTGACACTTCAGAACATACCAGGGTCTGAAATTGGTCCTCTAGACACAATTTATCCTCTCACACTCATTCCAAAGACCACTCAATTGGCCCATCTAGGCTTAGTGTTGAAACCTTGGCTCTGATACCAATTTGTAGCACCACTTTTCGGTTATTAAGGCTTAATCGCTCTTAAAAGAAAAAAACTATAACACCACTTTATACATAGCTCATACTGACATTATAGTAATAACAAGCATTTAATCAAGAAATATAGTTAAACTCAGAGTAAAGATAAGATTTACTGCTATAATCAACAATCGATAGCATTAAATTTAAATTGATATACACAGCGGAATACATGAATAAACATCATCTGATACTTATCTTCGAAACAGTGATAGATTCCACCAACCACGTGCAGGCCTTCCACAAACCTCCCATCCTTAGACCGCACTGCTCATCAGCTCAGCAGTGGGCCACCCTCAACCTGGGACTAAGATCCACCCCAAGGCAAGGAATCGTAGGCTAGGCTGAGGTTACAGGGAAAACAACATAGAAAACCAGAAGGATTCTTCCCAAGATTCCATCTTACGCCCACTACTACCAGAATCTCATTCCCCACATGCCTATTCTGCCTTGGAGTGTACACCTTCACAAGCACATTCCATTGGTGCTAACCTCCCTCTCTAGGTCTTGGTAATAGGCCAGATCAGGAAGTCTCAGAGCCCGAAGCTAGTGCTGGACACTCTCTGGAAGAAACCACTTCCCAACAAAATCTCTCACCTGGAGAGAATTGCTCACAGGACTGACAACCTGCCTCTTCCAACAATGGTCACCTCCCTCACCTGGAGAGAGTTCATACACAGGCTCAATCACAACTTGCACTAGCCCGCAAGCCACGCATAATCCATCTCTGCATGGCCACCACAGCCAACTAGAAAAACAAACACGGGCTTCCCAAACAGGCTTAGTAATGGTGCAAGGTCTCACAGTGTTGGTTCTTGGGAACATGTGACAAACAATCCACACAGGGAATGACATAGGTTCCACAACTCAGAACAGAGAGGGTGAACCTGGCCTTTTTCAGAAATGAACACAGGCTTCCTAGTTTTCAGAATAGAGGATATGCATGGTTTTTCAGAGCCAAACACAAGATTTTTGGCTCACAGGGAAGCACGAGGGTTCTCTGCAAAGCTCGGGTCGGTCATACTACTCAGAGCTCCATACACACTCAGGAATTCGGGTGGAATGGGAAAGGAATCCCTCTCACGGCTCATATTGGCCATTTTATTCGCATGCACTAGGGTTGAGACTTGTCACCCATGGGACTGCATGCATTCCATCAACATGCATTCCTTCCCATTTGGTATTTCCTCATCTTTCCCCAAGAACTTAGGATAAAAAATCACATTCAACATAATTCACATGGCTTTTTGGAATAATAATAAAACATTATTTCCAAGGATTAAGCCCCTAGGCTTAGCCCTTAGGCTCAACACTTAGCCCCTTTTTCCCACCTTCCAGCCCCTAATTCCTTGCCCACTCTATGGAAGCTCAGTTCCCCATCACTCATTCATCGTGGTCAGTCTGCACATGGCGGTATTTATATTTTATTAATGTGTTGCATACATACAAGTACAAAATCAGGCCCTTGGCCTCCAACCCTTAGGCTCTCTGGCCTAACAATCGCATAAGCCCACTAGCTTATACAAACTTGGCTCACCAACCTATAACACATATTTACAATTCATTTCATACATCAGATTTACAACTGGGCTCGGCCTTGGGGACATTACAATGACACTGCTTGTACTTGGCATTAGACTTCTGCAAAATATTTTGAACCTGTTGGCATATGTGCTAGATTCATTCAATGAACCAGGTGGCTTTGTCGGCTTCATTTTGTGCATGGTACGATTATTCCTATGTGGACAGAAGGGGTAGTTCAACATCCATGGGATCCACTGGTTGAAATCCCAACCCCACCTGAAAGGAGTTGTGGCCAGTTGAGATATGAATGGCTCTGTTGTAACTATATTAAAAATAGGGAAGATTCTCGTCCCATGTGCACGGATTCTTCGAGTTGTACATGTGAAAAATATGCAAGATCATCCTGTTGACAACCTTGTTTTGGCCATCTATTTGGGGGTGGAAGGTCATGGATTTGGTGAGCTTGGTGTCCAGTCGTGACCAAAGGATTGACCAGAATGTGTTGAGGAACTGGCTATCCTAATTGGATATGATGGTTTTTTGGTATCCCAAAATGTACCCACACTCGTTTGAGTAAGAGCTTGGCAATGGTCTCTACTATGATGCTCTTCTTGCATGTGACCAAAATCTCCATCTTGGAAAATCAATCAACAACCACGAAAAAATAGTCATTTCCTTGCTTGGTTGAAGGAAGACCCGACATGTAGTCCATCGAGATGGCTTCCAAGGGATTTTCAGGAGTAGGAAGACGAGTGTACATGCCTTGTTTCTTAATGGTCAGTTTGGAAATGGAGCATGTCGTGCAGGACCTTATATACTTGTTGATATCCTGTCGGAGTTTTGGTCAATAGAAATTCTGCTACAATATTGCCAGGGTCTTCTCTATGCCGATGTGTCATGCCACCAAACTGTACTGTGCTTACCAAATCAATGTCGCTCATTTGTTTGATGGAATGAACAGATGGCTAGATAGAACAATGACCCATCCTGCAGATGAAAATCAGTGACAATTATGTTTGTGCCCAACATCTAGTAGGTAGTGGTGAAGTCTGGATCTCACTCATAGAGTTGGGGCCATCTAGAGGTCTCATGTCCGAAGGAGTGTAGCATCATGGTTAGTGAAACAACTGAAGGTCATCTAAGGCAGTCAGTGACATGGTTGATTCTCCCTATCTTATACTTGATGTTGAGATGGAACTACTCAAGTATGTGGACCACTTATGATGGCGATCATTATGTAATTCTCCTTGTGTCTGCATGAACTTCATAGGATTATGATCAATGTGGATGATTGTCTCCTTCTCGAGAATGTAATTCCTCCACTAGCGGTAGGATTATACAATGGAGTACATTTATTTGTCATAAGTGGGGTACTTACAGAAAATATCTGATAGTGTCTCACTATGATAGTCCACGAGATGCCCATGCTAAGTGAGAATTGTTCCCACAACATAGTCTGGAGCATTTGTCCCAATCTCAAATGACTGCTTTAGGTTGGGTAATGAGAGCATTAGGGATGAGCATAATCATTGCTTCAAATCATCAAATTCTTTATGTTGCGACTGAACCCACATGAATTTTTCCTTTCCATCCCCCCTAGTCACTTCGCTAAGGGACCATGCAATGTGGGAGAATCCCAACATGAACCCACGATAGAAATTTGCAAGACATAAGAAGTTCTAGAGCTCAGTGAGTGTGGTTGGGGTTGTCCAGTCATGGATGACCTGGATCTTGGCTAGATCGACATGCACTCCATGCTCATCAACAATGTAGCCTAGGTACTTGACCCTGTTCATCCGAAAGGATTATTTTTCCAAATTTTCATATAGCTTGTGTTGTCGTAGCATGTGCAAAAGTACCTGTTGAATGTGATGAACGTGTTCCACCCAATTCTTCTTGAATATGAGGATGTCATCCAAATAAACTACCACAAAATAATTTTTGAAAGGCCATAAGATATCATCCATCATCCTCATGAAATTTGTTGGGGAATATTTCAAGCTAAAGGGCATGACCAACCATTCAAAAAGACCTTTTTTGGACTTGAAGGTAGTCTTCCATACATCGATATGCTCTATTAGGACCTGGTGGTAGTCGGACTTCAGATCAATCTTACTGAAGTATTTTTCCTCCTTGATTTGGTTAAGGAGATCGTTAGTTTGAGGAATTAGGTAATGGTTCGTGACTGTGATTTTATTTAGGGCCCAATAATCAACGTAGATTCATCAGAACCCATATTTATTCTAAAAAAGCATGATTGGGCTTCCACAAGGTGATGAGATTCGGTGGATGTGCCCCTTTTCGAGCATATCTTGGATTAGGTGCTTTATTTCCTCATTTTTTTACATATAGTGAGGATAGACTGGCCCATTAGGTATATGTGTGTCGAGGGTTAGATCGATTGAGTGCTTGACCTGATAGTACAAAGGTACCCAAGTGGGTGAGGAGAATATGTCTTTTTATTCTTCCACGACCTTATCCACTTGCTTTTGTTGCGTGGAGAGACCAATCACGGAGGCCATGTATGTTCTTGCCACCTTCTACTCACTCTTCATGTGAATCACGAAGAAGACAAACTTCCTGGTCTGAGAGATGAACTTCCTGCATTTCTTGGCAAAGATCAAGGAAATGGCGGTAGATGGGACTACCTCTGGTATCCTGAAAGTAATAATAACACTACAAGGCTTAGAATCATATATAGCATGATGTTTCCATAAATAAGGTTGTCCCAAAATAATATCACAAGCTCCAAGGGGGGCGACATCACATAATGCCTCATCTTTGAAGGGATTTATGTCGTAGGCCACACAAGACTGTTGGCTGATGCAAAGATCGCTCCCTTGGCAGAGCCATCCGATGGTATACAGTTGTCGATGTGGTGATGTCAGAAGATCCAACTGCTTGATGACCTCTACTAAGATGAGTTTCTTATATATACCTCTATAAACTATGAAGTGAAATGGAGTACCCTTCACCCACATCTTTGAATGGAAGAGGCTCTCACCTTCCTCTGGTTCATCAAGTTCATCAGGATGGACCTTGGTGGTGGTAGAAATGGTGGCATTGGGTTATGCATCAATGATCTATCTCCCTTTTTCTGGTTCGAACTCAGATTCAGAGCCTGCATCTGATTCATAAGCTTTCACCTCAGTAACCAATGAATTCTTTGAATGGCATTCAATAATATTATTCCAGGGGATATTATGAAATTCACACCGTTTCCTAGTGTCTTTCTTTTTCTTCCCCTTGTCCTTCTTTGTTTGCAGTTTGGACTGGTTGTCTTGAGGCTACCCATACTTTATTTTCCCTTTGTTTTGTGGGTTGGGGCTTCCTTTTCCCTACTTCTTCTATGAGGGGTTAGAAGACCCAAACTGTCACATCTTCTGTTTAAGCTTCTACTCGATTTCAATAGCATATTGATAGGTCGTGCCCAAGGATGAAATGTCTAGAAAATCCATTTTTTTTTAGATGTGTCCATGAAAACCGTCACAGTACTTTAGCACTAGATGTCACTCAGAGTCTTTGACACCCGTCTTGGTTCGCATTGTACGGAAGAAATTAGTGAACTATGGAACTGTTTGGTCCCTTTCCTGCCTCAATGTGGTCCATATTGTATACAAGTCATCATAACTTCCAAAAAGGTAGTATTTTTCCTTAATAACATCTTTGAAGGAACCTCAAGTGGGTGCAACTAAAAATAATGTAGATCCCTCTGTTTCCGTTTTCTCACAGAAATTCTCCCACCAATATTTGACATGGGGGATGACCTTGAGGAGAACAAATATAATATTTTCTCTATCAGAAAAGTTGTGAACAAAAAAATACCCTTCTATAAGGTTTAACCATTTATCTACAACATCCACATCTATTTGACCTTAAAATATAGGAATATCAAAATTGATTTGTACCTTGAAGGGGGTGTCGCCTTCGCTTAAGGTAGATGCGTCATTTTTCGGCAACCGTCGAAGGATTTTTGAAAATTTGTCCATCATCTCATTCATTTTTCTCTCAAGGGATTCCTCGAGAATTGTTTTGAAAGGATATCATGTCCCATTGTCTTTATTTCCTCCCACCATGGAAGGTTGATTGGGTGTGTAAGAGAATTTTTAATCAAGAGAAACGAGCTCGAGACCCAACTCTCTATACCCTGACCTCGTCATGGACATGCACTAAAACGAAAAGGAGTAGAACGCTTTGATACCACTGATCCGAATTTATGAGAAGAATGAAATGAAAAAATAGATATATAATATTAACATAGAGACTCAATGAATAATAACAGAGATACAATAAAACTTGACTTCTTTTAAATAAGAAATATGTTGAAACTGTAAAATGCAAACTGAAGCAAGCTTGCTAGAATGGTGGCAGCTTATATATGAGAAGAAATGTGACAACTGCACTCATTTGCAAGAAGATGAGTACAATGAGGCCCCAAAGGCCTTTTTACATAAAACATGAATGTCAAAACCCTAGACATCCAAAAACCTAACCTTAGGAGATGAGGCACCAAAATTCATGTGGACCCCATTGGGTTAAGTTGGTATATCAACTTCTCGAGGTTGTAACTTTTTCATACGATCTTTGTTTTAGGCACACGATATCATTTTTAAAAGGTCTATCCAAGGACTACACATTATGTCATAACACTCTAACTATGTCTACAATGTAACTGTGGCAGCCCAAAAAACATTTTTAGGGCCTCAAAACGGCCCTGGAAGTTTAGGAACCAAAAAAGTTAGAAAAAAACCTTCCAAGATGAAAAATGAAACTGCCAAGATGACATATGTATGCAATCCAGTTGGAATAGGTGGGTGGCCGTTGATTTCCACCTAGATCAAATACATAGCCAAGTTTCTGATCAAGGAAAATAAATCTCCATCTTCTCCGCTCTTTCTATTCTTCTACACCATTTCTCATAGCTTTATGCTTGAGTCTTTGATTTGGGAACAATGATGTGTTCTTGAGTGTTCTTCTTGTATTCTTCCAAAATATTTTTCTTGTATGATCATGGAGTATTTACAAAAATACACATGACTGTCAAATATTTTCTAATGAAGAACATTTTTCATGAATAAAATCCACAAAGAATTGCTTCGGGGTTGATTTCAATTGTATCTTGTAATTTTGATTCTTAAGAATGAAGTATTTGATATTGACATATCAAGTTATCTTTTGATCTTGATAGCAGTACTCTTTTAAAATTATTTGAGATGGTCAAATTATTCTCTCATATTTCTTGTGAAAATGACATGGATGCATTTACATATGATTAAAAAGATTGTGTATGTGATGTTGATCACAAAGAAATTCTGACGTTGAATCCCTCCTTTGATCTTTTCTTATTGTAAAAAGGCTTCTTCTTGCACACAAATATTATATGAGGTTATTGAAGACCATTTCATAAAATAATTTCAAGCAATAAAAATATAGGTTTTGCTACCTTAACATTCTCCTAATCCAAGATATCATAGATATATCTTTCATCCAAAGAGGAGTATGACCTATTTAAAAATAAAGGGGGATTCATATCCTCGTGAGGTTGTCATTTTGGTCCTGATGAATTCAAGCATCAACATCCAAATTATACATATATTAAACCATTGTGGGTACCATTATTTAAATGCAACTGCATCATGCTAACTAGCATTAATGTTGCACCCTCACTAAGACAAACTGTGGATGAAATAGGATTTATACCATGCACGACAACTATATTCAAGAACATGTGATGATTCAAGTACCGTGTCAGAAATCATGTTACCATTTCTACTAAAATTGGATAACTGATACATTTAAGTACAAAAATGATGAACATCATGAAAATCACGATCATTCAATTGTCCATACTAGTTAGAAAACTAAATGTAGCTAATAAATTTAGCACAACAACATATAATTCATTATCATGCATAGAGTAAAAATGCGCAATAGTGAAACTCATAAATTAACTCAGAAAACAAGTAAGCACTTATATTTTAAAAAAAAATCTGCAACCAACTTCTTGGGAAAGACATTCCACCCAACCATAGAATTTTTGTTTTAAATATCAACAACAATTCACCCACAAGCTAGGGATAGGAATCCACAAAAGAAGGGTGCCTCTCACATTCCACTCTTAGCTCAATATCTCACAACCCACTGGTATTCTCCTACAACTATCCTCAATTTCCTCCAACTCTCTTCCTCTTTCCCTACCCAACCCAAATAATGTACCCCTTCATTTATCTCAGTCCATCAGGAATCCCATTCATTTATCAAGGTCTTTCTGGCATAGGAAACTAGCAATCTCTCTACTAGGAACTCATGGGAAATCATTGCCAGGAAAACTACGAACAACAACAAAAAACACTTGTTGTTATAGTGAAAATCCCACAAGGCTTCACTCTTCAGACTTGACCACCTGTTTGTTTGGTTTGTAGCTCCAAAATTCTCCAAAAATGATCTAGCATGCTCAATAATTCTCCCACCCTTTTTTCTCTAGCTCTAGTGCTTTCTTTGTGTTCTCTCTCCTTGGTGTTCATGTCTGAACTGAATGTGTAAAAATTTCATGTTCTACGCATACAAATTTCCTCTATTTTCCCAAGACAATTAACTGCTCACTCTACCTAATCTTGATTTTACTTCAGCCCCATGCTCTCCAATAACTATGGAATGTGACTATCACACCCACCCTCTTACATGCGTTTAATGATTGGGCTCTTATACAGCTAAACAAAAATTAGAAGTTATCCCCAATGATAACAAAATGAAGGAAAATGGGTTGAATTAATATCCATAATTAATTTCCACCTTGGACCCCTCTTAGACACTCTCTTATCTTGTGGAAAAATCATCCCCCATATCTATCCATATCCCCTAGCATTTGGTATCACATTTTATTGATTTAAAAACAAAAATGCATTTGCATATTACATCATTTGGTCATAGCCACATTCATATCTAAAATGTGAATTAATTAAACCAAGGATTATAGCGGGGATTTTACACTCCCCCTCCCATCCAACTGTACACTATCCTCGATGCACAACACCATGAAAAATACATATGCAAATTTACATCACATTACAATATTCAAAACATAAAGTAAAATTATGTAATTGTTTTACCCTCCAATAATAGCCCCAACCAAAATATCTAGTTCCTCTCAACATGCTAACCCAAGGAATGTTCCCCGCTTCACTCCTGCCAGTCCATCGGGATGCACTATTATTTTATTAGGGCTATCAACGCAAGTAAGCATGAATTATGAGATGTGGTTCCAGAACTCTAGCTAACCAAAATTGGAGTCTTGCATTTTTATCTCATGTTTTCTTCAAAATTGTCAAAACTTTGAGAGTATTCCTCCCACATGTTTTCTTCATGCTCCCATGTCACATATTCAATATCATATTAGTTCCATTGAAATTTTACCATGATTATGTCTTTGTTCCTAAGCACTTTGATGTTTCATTCCAAGATGCATAGTAATTCCACCAGGAAATCCTCTTTGTGTTCCACCTAGATCACAATCAAATCAATTATGTCATTAGGGTCAAGAACATATTTTTTACTAATGACACATGAAAAAAATTATGTGTTCTCATGGATGCAACAAATGCTACCATGTATGCGACTGGCCCTATACTTTGTAAGATTTCAAAATTCCCACAAAAATCTTGTGGCTAACTCTGGGAAACAACACAATCTTAGTGAAATCATTTTCACTTTCACTTTTAGAAAAACATGTTCACCCGCCTTAAAATATCTAAAAACTCTATTCTTGTCTTCATAAATTTTCTACCTGTCCTCTGAAGGCTTTAAATTATACTTGATCTTTTCCATTTTCTCTTCCATTTCCCTCAACAAATCTGACCCAATGACAACTCTATTAGTTGGATTATCTCAACCCACTGGTGTGTTACACTTTCTTCCATACAATGCTTCAAATGGACTCATTGTTAATAAGGCATGATACTCATTATTGTAAGAAAATTCTAGTAAGTAGATATAATCTTCCTACTTTGATGGTTGGTACATCACATACATTTTGACCATGTCTTCAATGATTCTATTAGCCCTCTCTATTTTCCCATTTGAATTTGGGTGATATGTTGTACTAATATTTAAATTTGTTCTAAATTCTTTGAACACACCTTTCAAAAAATTTGATGTAAATTTTGGATCTTTGTTTGAAACAATTGCCCTAGGCACTCCATGTAGCTTGACAACTTCCTTCTTCTATTTCTCTACAATGTTTGATTCCTTATGTGTTGTCTTCACATGAATAAAATGTGCCACCTTAGTTAATTTATCCACCACCACCATGATGGAATCATGTTGCTTCATTGTTCTGGGCATCTTTGCAATAAAATCAAGTTTAACCACTTCCCATTTCCACTTAGTAATGGACAATCCATATAGAAACCTCATTGGTTTTCTATGCTTTGTTTTCACTCTTTGGAATTCTAGACACCTAGCAATATAATTAACCACTTCATTCTTCATTCTTGGCCAAAAGTATTGGCTTCTTATAGCTGCAATGTTTTTCTAATATCCTCGGTGCCCAACATATGGCCCATTGTTCATTTTCCTAAGCACTTTATTTTTCAGCTCACTAGAATTTGGCATATAAATGTTTCCTTTATAAATGAGTATTTCATCCTCTTATAGCTCATAATATTTAAATTTGTACTGTAAAATGTCTTTGTTATAATGCTTCTTTTATTTTTAAATATTTTTTATCTGAATTTGCAGCCCCTAAAATTTTGTCTTTTAAATGTATGCAGAACATGTTGATGGCTGCAATATGCATCTCATGTGTTGTTCTTCTGAGTGCATCAACCACCTGATTTTCCTTGCCTTTTATATGCTTAATTTCAAAATCATATTCACACAGAAATTCCAACCATCTAGTTTTTATGGAATTTAAAGTTGGTTTTGTAAATAAATGATTTAGACCACATTGGTCTGTCCTTAGCTCAAATATTCTCACCATAAGGTAATATCTCCACATTTTGATGCATGAAAACTTGTTTCTAATTCCAAGTCATGTGTAGCAACAATTTTCTCATGCTTTTTTAATTTTCATGACTCATAGCATACCACATTATCTTTTTGAGTGAGGAATCCACCGAGCCCTTCCTTGCATGCATCAATGCACACCACAAAATATTCATCTAGATTCAAAATATTTAAGATTGGAACACTTGTCAAAATATCTCTCAATTGTTGAAATCTGTCTACAAACTTGGATGTCCATTTGAATTTCACTTCCTTATTTTGCAAGGAAGTGAATAGGCTCGCAATATTTGAAAATCCTTTTATGAATCTTCAGTAATAATCAGAAAGACCCATGAATGATCTGACCTCTGTCACATTTCTTGGCATTGGTCATCCTTTAATGACCTCTATCTTCTCAGGATCAACTGTTATCCCATGTGATGATATAATATGCCCCAATTAGTGAATCTTATTTTGATAAAATATGCATTTACTTAGTTTGGAATACATCACCATTCTTAAATGATGTTCATGCTCTTCTTCTATCCTTGAGTATATGAGAATGACATCTAAGAAAACAATTACAAACTTGTTCAGGCATTCCCTCAACACTCCATTCATCAAGAACAAAAAAACAACAGGGGAATTTGATAGTCCAAAAGGCATTCTCATGGATTCATAATGCCCATATCTTGTTGCAAACACTATCTTGCTGATATATTTTTCCTTTATCATCACTTGATGATAACTTGATCTCAATTCAATCTTGGAAAATATCCTTGCACCTTTCAGCTGGTCAAATATATCATCAATCCCTGGAAAAGGATATTTGTTCTTTATAGTGACCTTATTCAGTTGTCTGAAATCAATACACAACCTCACTAGTACACATGACCAAATTTTCCATGCTTTTTCATTGCTATTGCCACACTTATCTGTTGCAATTTCCATGAAGGACAAGACTATTTTTCGTCGCTATATCCACGAACTAGGTGTTCTTGGAAACAATGAAGAAATTGTCCCTCCACGTGTCCTCACCATCAAGATAGCTTAACCTTATACATCATCGCAATTGCCATGAAACTTTGCCACAATAGGGATGAAAAACCATGCTAATGTAAAACAATTGTGGAAAGTTGCGACACAAAAGCGTGGCAATAGCGACAAAAATTTATGGCAAGACAAAACTTACAACACAGATGTTGTATGTGCGACGCAAAACCTTGGCAAAGTGCGATGAAATTTTGTCACTATTTCCACGGTTGTTCAAAATAAAATTTGCCTTCCGATGAAGTATTCTCGATATTGCAACGCATCCTTTAAGTTTAAAAAACAAAAACACACGAGCTATTACATTGTAATATGGTAATACCATATTACAATGTCTCTACTTTCTCAACAAGATGCAATAAGTTATTTTTAAAAACAACTTAGGATAGCAATTTGTCCTGAGTGGGATGGTGACCTTGGCATTCAACAAGATATGAAGTAATTCATTGATGACAAGTGTAGCAAGTGTTAAGGTCCACTAGTGTTTGGATATTATTTTCTAAGTAGAAGACTTGAACTTCCTCTTCCAAAATAGATGGCCCAGATAGCTTGAGATGATTGATATAAATGATATTATGGATGTCTAGCAAGGAAGGGAAATACTAATGACAACCATTTTCATTAATATATTGAAGAACAATATAGGGACAATAACAAATAGGCTTGAGTTTTTTATACCCCTTAAAACATTGTTTGTCCATATACAACCAAAGTCAGTCACCAATTTGAAACTAGAAAAAGCCTTGATGGTGATCCTAGAGGGATTTATAATGAGCTAGGGAAGATTGAAGAGAATTAGTAACCAAAGAATGAATGCTAGATAATTTATGAACATATGAGATTCTATACATTTTACCTCTCCTTATAGGAAATTATATCCATAAGATGTGAATAATAGCAAGATGCAAAGAATGAGCAATGCAAGAAATTATATAGGGGTAATATGAGGGTCTTTGCAATGTACACGAGATACATTGTTGTTGTGAGGGAATCCTCCATCAACTAGGCCTATATATCCCATGGTACATGTGAAGACCCCTATGCCTTGAGAATTAGTGTAAGGTAAAACTACAAGGTGTGCCATGTGGATTAGTGTAATGTTAGGCAAGTAGAAGACAAATGAGAAATAAATATTGGTAGACAAACATTGTATGTTAAAAACACAATTTTGACATGGGGGAACAAGTGAATTTAATCACTTCATAAGAATGATAGAAAATAAACTATGAAATGTAAATAATGAAATAAAAAAGAAATAATCCTAACTATCATGTAAATGATGCAATGGCTAAATTAGAAGATTAGAGATGAGAAATTTCTAATTACTATATTAATGGAACAATAAGTAGAACATGTAAGTGAACCATGAGTGAGTCTAAAAATAATAATAACATCTCAGCTATAAAATCATTGATAAGATTAAGAGTGACAAGGATACTTGAACTTACTTATACATGAGGAAGGATGGTGTAGGACCATGTTTAGATAGATATGTATATCACAGAGGTTGGCACCTTACCACAAGTGAGGTAGGATTAAAAACATGATCTCTTATGGAAAGGATGGAGGATAGATAAAAAGGTAAAGAAGGGAGGTGTTACAAGGGAAAAAATCTCTATATGGCCAAGGGTAAACCACAATAGACAGATGTGACTGTAGAAATCAACTCAATTCCAACATATTCTATATGGACTAATGTGAAATACAAGAAAGAGGCCTACCTCGATCCAAGATTTGATGATGTTCCACTATTGAGAACTTTGACCCAAAGATTTATACTAGCAAGAAGTTCTCAACAAACAAGCAAAGAAATTATATAGTGATGATATAAAAGGAGTTATCACATCGGATAGAATAATCCATTAATAGACATTGCAAACATGCCCATGGATAATAATCATATATTTGCAAGATACTAATAGAACGTGAAAGGAGTATTTCTATTAATAATTTATCAACAGAAGTGTCAACATTACAGACTTCCGTGTCGGCATGGTTCGAAACCAAGAAACCAAGTTCCTTCCAACTAGGTCTCCACCACTTCAATCCTCCACCAAAGGCAAGCTCATGATAAAGAGGCAAAGAGGTCCTCTCTAAAATAAGGGAAGAGCTTGGGGGATGAACACTGTGTTCAGACTTGAGGGACAAAGGGATGCAGACTCAATATGAAGTAATTTTTCCAGAGTAACTTTGCTCTCAAAGTTGAATGCTTTATCCTTCTTTTCCATAGCTCAAAATTGTGCTCTTATAGCCTTCATAGTGTAAATGAAGGGCCAAGTCAAAACATTTCTAGTATATGGAAGGCCAAGGATCAGAGATTTCCTGTCGTGACATGGAAACCTGACCTCATTTTGTATTTTTTGGCACAAATCCTGATATACGTGAGCTACAGTGGAGCAGAAAGTGTATACACATCTTGTATAACTTATAGGGAGTGTATATGTGGAAAAAGGTATGTTTTAGATCTGGATTCATCAAAAAAGAGATGATAAGTCTGCATAGGGAAATGGAAAAAGGCCCTCTATGCAAGATACAATGGTGAGAAAAATCTTGCTATAACAAATTCCCCCTAATGTGTGAGATCACAGGAGTATCTGTGATGGCCAAAATACATTATAAATAACCCAGAAGTGGAGTGGTAGAGAACCAGATAGATGAACTCAATTTCTCATTACATTATGTACTGACTTTGCATGCATGTCTGCCAAGAATACAATGCAGATCGATGTGGAAAATATACCAAACAAGTGTTCATGGCCATGAATAGGAAAATACAGATGAAGTTATATGCCAAAAGCTATCAAAGTCACAAACAAGGCCCAGTGAAACCAGTCTCAAAAATCAATCTGAAGATATCTGTATACCATGGAGTACAATCTGATCTCCCATGATCACTGAAGTCAAATAGGTATCGGTCCAATGAAATGGAAGCAATAGCTCAAGAAAGTTGCGGCCACATAGTGATTTCTTCAAGTCTTCTATACTATCCGCCAATGGTACAAGTCTACATCATGTGAATAAATGCATTGAGGTCGAACATGATGAGACATCGTTTGATTACCGGTCATTGAAGTATATCATTAACAAATGTGAGACAACCTACCGATAATGAAATTAGGTATCAAGGCATCGAGTACATCTCTACAAATGTGAATAAAGGATTTGGTGTCAAACATTTAAGAGATCCATTGATTAGGAGACATTGATGTATTCCCATCTATCAATGGTGAGAGATCCTGCCATTAATGACTGCAAGCCTCAAGGTGTTCATAACACTCTAGGTCCCATATCCAAAATCAATGATTTGAAGTCGATGGAAAGAGACCCACTGAAAGGAGAGCATTGAGGCATCTCTCATCAGTCAGCACGAGGAACAAAGAAGGAGCTTCATGATTTGGTGGAGATTGGACAAAGAACATGTTCACGAACCAACAACCTTGTGTGTCTTTTGTGTGTGCCAAATGCAAGTGGTACATGAAAAGGACCCTTTGAATAGCAACCAATGATGAAAAATTGATGACAAAGGCGAGGAAACCACCAATAAGGCTAATGGCATCCAAGACACTGCATGAATCCCAACGTGTGAATAGATGTCTTGCCATCAAACACAAGGGAAACCACCCAGTCAATGACCAATGATGAAATGTCGATTGTTGGGTTCGAGGTGACCTACCAATGATGAAAGCAGGGCCATGGTGCATGATAAGACCAAAGTATCATGTGATTCTGAGAGAAACTGAGGGTATGGCTGACATGCAAAGTCAAGATTTCTGAGGAGTGGCTGACATAGGTTGATAGAGTTCCTTTCAACAAGATCATGAGACATATGGTGGACTCCGACAACATGGACTCAATGATGTGACAATTATATGCAGGAGGCACCAATAACATTCTCTATAGGGATTGGAAGAGTAACCAGTCGGTAGAAAAAACTCTGTAGCGATATCAGCTTCCTAAGGCCATGCTAAACCCAAAATTATGATGACACAGGGACTCAATAACTTTGTGCTCTGTTCAAAGGTGACACGACTGCTGCCAATTACAATATAGTATTCTCTTCCCGCCTGTATTTTTTTTTTTCATAAAAAATGAATGCTATGATACATAGGAGGGAACAAGTGTCGCAAGTAAGAAAAACTAGTTCCATCAGTGGAATGTACCTATGCTTAATGCAAGGAAATGCATGCGGGAGATGGACAATCGGGGTGATGTTCCCTCCATAGTATAGGGTGTCAAATTGCGAAGGATAAAAACAAGGCTCTGCTTGGTTGAGGATGAAAACTGCTTAGGCAACGATTTATAACGCAAATCGAGAACCAGCTAAAAGCTCAATACAGCAAACAAGGGCATGAGATGAAATCACAACTTAATGCCAAAAAATGTCCCTTTTTATATCTTTTATTCTACTTGGTGTGAAAAAGGGGTAAACTTGTGCCAAATAAAAGTCTTTTCAAATCCAATTTACGAGTGTGAAAAAGACAAGTTAACTTGGGAATCTTTTCTATTTTTGATAACGAGTCCAAAAAAAGATTAACTAGGACTCATGGTCTTTCAAATCCAATTTTAATGAGTGTGAAAGGGACAAATCACTCGACGATATTTTTAGTTTTTAGATGAGTCGGAAAAGAGCTTAACTAAGATGCGTTATTGGGAGTCCGTGGGTAATAAGGCCGCGTGTGCATAAATGGGAAATGAGGCTCATTGTAAAGTCACATATTGAATTATAATGGACACTCGGTCCTAAGGAAAAAACTTGGCATGGGCACCAAATGACAAAGAGGTTCTAACTAGGGCACCCATGTTTGGTAAGTATCTACCATTTATTAACGATGCTATTAATAGCAGATGGAGGTTTATGCGTCACAATAAATGGGTTCATACCTAAGGCATAAAAAGCGGTAGTTGAAGGATAATGAAAAAACATTCACGATGGATTAGATACCTATCTTATATGCTAGGTTATGAATATACCTGCCCGAGGAGATGAACGACCAACCATGATGTTGAAATCCGTAATAAAATTGAATCGAAACTACAAAAACCAACTTAAAACCATTCTTGAATTAGTCCATTAGACAAAACAATAGCATAAAACTATATCAAGTGGGTAAAAAATGGCTTATAAATAGTAATAAAATCAAAATTTACTGTATCATTTTCATTTTTACCCAAATAGTGCATTTTGGACTAAAACACCTCCATAATTCAAACAATGATCACGGGAGCAATAGGCAACAGAATCACGCACCGTCTGGACCAGGTAACTCTTCATCCCATCCTCTTCAAATTCGGTTTACATTTTTGAGTTAGGTTATATTTTGTTATTTTTTAAGGGCGCAAAGTGGGTTTTTTGGTATACACAAGTTTCTCTGAATAGGTCACGTATACGACTAGCTATACGCCCCTGTGTGAATGAAAGGGGGCATATATCAAGACCTACCCATGACTATTTGTAAATAAACAATGTATACATGCACAAATGGCAAAAAAAGATCTTTCTAACTAAAAAATGATTTGGTTTTTTGCAGGATGGTGTTGGAATGGAGAGAGCGAGAGCATGAGGAGGTAGATGTAGTAGTGGATCGAGATCCGGTGGCTCAAGAGGCTCTAAAAAGGTGTGGTTTATACAAGTTTTGGGATCTCAAAGGAATGAGGGCCCAAGTGAGGTTGTTGGAAATGCTGGTGGGCTATTGGGATCCCGATAGCGAGATCTTTATCCTTGATGGACAACCATTAAGGATCAAAGTAGAGGACATCTACTTCTTGATTGGAATTTCACACTGAGGAGAGGTTGTGGACCTCAAGTCATGCGAGGCAGGTAGTGGGATGAAGGTCGAAGAATACATCGAGGCCCACTGTGGTACAGGGACTCCCATGGTGGGAAGTCAAATACCTATCCTGGATATAGGTAACCTCAAACTGAATATTATTGTGCTTGTGCTTACCATGATCATAGGATCGGCCTCATTGCATCAAGCATCGAGACCACTTATGTTTTACGCACTGGAGTGTGTGAGACCCACTGTTTACGATTGGTGTACCTCACTGCTGACCAACATGAAAGGTCAATTGACAGAGTGCAAGCAGGGGGGGAAAATAAACTTCGAGTTTGCCTCTATCCTTTGCAGCTTATTTTTTGAGCGAGTCCCAGGTCTGGTACCTAGAGTGGAGATCATTCCCAGAGGACCACATGATTCGGCTATGGCACGATAGATCGAGGTCATGAGATGACAGGGAGGAGGTAGGGTGGTGACACCCTACAATGATGATTTTTTCTTCTGGTGGCAGAGAAAAATCATAGCTCTAGACAACTATCCCTATGCGGGAATCAATTTTAGAGGAGATCCTGATATTCCGCTTCCACCAGGAGCTGCCTATAGTGGTATAGGTAAATGTTTTTATATATTTCATTTTTTTTTGTATTTTGTAGTGAAGAGAACAAAAATATTTTTGGATGGTGTTTTAAATATTAACTCGATACTTGTGTGATTGCAGATGTGGGTCGTCAACGGCCAGAGGGATTCCTATGACATAGGTGGAGGCACCAGGGAGATGAGGCAGTGGGAGGAGTAGCGAAGAGAGTCCTACAGAACATGCAGGGTAACCTGTCTCATTTGACACAGAGGATTCTTATGGCTCATGTGGAGGATCTACCTGAAGCCATGCATCGATAGGTTGTCGGTGTACCTAGGGAATGGGTACGAATCTTCCGGCATTTCACAAACGCCGTGGTTTTCTATCATGATACACATACGAAACCACATGCGTAGATGTCATGGGACATGTATATCGGTTGTGTATGTATTTTGAGGGTTTTAGCCCCAATTTTGTAATATAAACACCATATTTTTTGGAAATATATAAAGAGGTAACTTCGGTGTTAGTCATATCTTACAATGTGTACATTGATTTAATGGTGTTCTTTGCTTTATTAATGTGACAAATTCCAATATAAAACATAATTAGCGTAGGCATCAGATACATGATTAGAACTTCTAGGAATGTGAAAGTATGTAATAAAATCAAATTGTCGTTCTAAAAGATGTACCTGTAGGAATCGACAAAGTAATATCGGATCACGCACACGGTACCGGCCGTTCAACTGACATACGACTAACTAAGAATCTAGGAGATACTCTAGAGAGTGAATACCATGTGAGATAGCATCGCGTAAAAGTTCTATGACGATGCTATATTTGGCCACATTGTTCGTGGATGGCCTTAGGCATACGCCACCTGAAGACACTAGTAGACCCTCAGGTGAGTAAATCACCCAAGTGGAGGAAGCCAAGTTCTGTGTATGACGACTGACTCCGTTTGAGAATCCTAGGTAGACCAAAGAATTTGTTGACATCTGCCAACCAAAAGGGAAAACTCAATAAGAAAGCCAAAGACAAAAAGAAAAAATATGTATATACACTAAATTTACATTAGTATACAAATGGTTTCTCCCAAGCCCAGGGCTCAAGCATAATACCTTTTCAAGTAGATCCCATTTCTATGCTCGGCCAATTTCTTCCCTTCATAATCTTCCAATTCGTAGGCTCCTTCTTCTAGAACATGTCGCACGATATAAGGACTATGCCACATGGTTTTAAACCTGCATGCCCCTAGCAGTTCTTTGTTTTGGTCATACAAGAGGACCAAGTCACCCTCGGTATACAACTGGGGATAGACAGACTTGTCATACTAAAACTTGACACATTTTTTGTTTGCCTCGATAGATGTAAAGGTGTCTCGACGCTGCTCGTCAAGACTCTATAGGTGCACCAAGTGTCGCTCTAAATCTGAATTGTCAGGTAGGAGCTCGACTGCCAATTTGATAGAAGGGATTTTGCATTCAATGGGAAGTATCGACTCCACACTGTGCACTAACTAAAAAGGGGAAAAATTGGTGGTAGTCTTAACCGAGGTTCGGTATACCCAAAGCGTGAGATACAACATGATGTGCCAATTGGAATTACTCCAAATGACAGTTTTTTGCAAGATGGTCTTGAGAGACTTGTTGACGGCCTCTACTTGCCCATTTTCCCGGGGTAAATAAGGAGATGAGTGACCATGTTTAAACCCCAGCTTAGATGCTATTTCTACCATCATTTCATTCTAAAAGTGACTACCATGATCAGTGACAATCTCACTCAGGATACCGAACCAGGTGATAATTTGGTTGAACATGAAGAAGGCTGCAGTATTCCCATCGGGTTTTACAGTAGGCATGGATTTGGCCCACTTGGTAAAGTAGTCGAAAACCACGATGATGTGTCAATGGCCCCCAGTCGAAGTTGGGTTGCAATCGACAAAATCTACCCCCCACTTGGTGAAGGGACCGACGGTAATGACTGGGTGAAGAGGGATTGGGTGCAAGCACATTTTTTGAGTGAACACCTAGTAGGGGTGCCACTTCTTAATCACTTCAATGAAATCTTTGAATATGGTGGGCGAAAAGTAATCGACTTGTAGGATTTTTTGGGTTGTCACAAGCCCGGATAGGTGACCACCACAAGCCCCTTTGTGGAAGTCATTTAGGACTAACTCGGCTTCCTCGTGAGTTAAGCAATGATGTAGGATACTATCTATTCCTCGACGATACAAAGTTTCGATGACGATGGTATACTTTTTGGCTTGGTATCTAACTCGTTGTCAATCATCTCATGAGAGATGTTGAGCGAACTTCAAGGTTTGAAGATATAAAACAATGTCTCCATACTAGGGGTCAGACGACGAGACAAGGAAAATGTGTTTGTCTGAAAACGAATCGATGTGG
This sequence comes from Picea engelmannii, assembly GCA_009831015.1. NCBI lineage: Eukaryota > Viridiplantae > Streptophyta > Pinopsida > Pinales > Pinaceae > Picea > Picea engelmannii. The sequence continues at coordinate 106,522 of ML778332.1, forward strand.
ATAACATCCTCATCTAATAGTGGGAAATCAGATATTAACTTTGCAAAACCTAGTGACTTCTTGGACTTGGCTGAAGAAAAGTCGAGATCAAATTATTGTAAGATGACAATCCATTTATTATATTTCCCACCTATGATATGCCTAGTGAGGACATATTGAAATGGATTAACATCAGCGACTACAATAGTTTTTCATAGCAATATATAGTGTCGTAAACGTTGGACTACATGAATAGAAGCCAAAGCTATCCTTTTGATGTGAGAGTAATTAAGATCAGGACCGACTAAATTTTGACTGAGATGGTAGATGATGTGTTCATGGAGCTCATCGTCCTCCTAAACTATAACCATACCAATGTCTCTTCAGACGTGGCAATATATAACAAGTAATCTCTAGTGTAGTCAGGATATTTCAGCAGATGAGCCGATACCAAGGATTTCTTTAAAGCATTGAAAGAATCCTGGGCTCGCTCATCCCAAATAAGTGGGGTGTCTTTCTTCAGTAGGCACATGAAACCCTAGTGATATTGGCATAATTCACTATAAACCGACGCAAAGAGTTAGCTTTCCCTTGTAAACCTTGAAGTTGTCTAATCATGAGAAGGGGAGGAAATTGAAGTATTGCCTCAACCTTAAGAGGATCTACCATGATCCCAGTCTCCGAAACTAAAAATCCTAAGAGACGGCCAAAACTAATGAAAAAGATGCATTTGTGAGGGTTTAACCAGATTCTATAGTAACGACATATTTCAAAAATTAGCCAAACGTGTGTGACATGATCCACTCTCTTGCGAGAGTGAGCAACAAGATCATTGATGTAAGATTCGACTATATGCTTGAGATCGTGAAAAGCAAAAGTCTTGGCGCATTGGAAGGTTTCTCAAGCATTTTTCAGGCCGAAAGGTATTTTCTGGTATACAAAAGTACCTCAAGGACATATAAATGTCATCTTGTGTTGGTCCTTAGGTTTGATCTGGATTTGGTTATATCCTGAAAATCCATCCATAAAGGAAAATATTTCACTTCCCGCACACTCATCAAGAATCTAATCAATGAAAGGCATGGGGACGTTATCCTTAGGAGAAGCTTTGTTCAGGTCATGAAATTCCATACACACATGGATGGTTCCTCAATTTTTATTCACAGGAACAGGGTTGGATACCCATTCAGTCAAGGGAACCGGGTAGATGAAGCCGACATTAAGTAGCTTCTCCACCTCTGTCTTAATAGAAGGGGCCTTCCTAGGATTAAAATCTCTAAGACATTGTCTAATAGGTTTAGCATCCAGAAAAGTTATAATTTCATGTTCAACAATACGAGGGTCGATCCCTGGCATCTCTTCATATGACCAAGTGAATACATCTCGAAATTCTTTGAAGAGGTTGGTGTAGATCAGAATCTCTTCTGGCGAACAATCCACACCTATATTTACATTCTCACTTTTTCTAGGGGTACGAGGGATGTCGATCGAGACAGTAAGAAAAATACTTGCCATATTTCCTTCGACATAAATACCGTACGTATCAAGTGGAACTATGACATGCCCGACTATCTCACTCAAGGTAGACTGAAAATCATCTTTCTCGATTCTTTCAAGACTTGGGAGAAAATAATATCGATGATGCATATCATCCCAAGGTCTCTCAGAAACATTCATGGCTTCAAGGATGGATTCGTCCAAAGGAAAAGTATCATCTAATAAATCATGTGAACAAGATAACGAAGTGGCCCATATGGGCCCAAGAATGGGATCCTCCTTGTCTCTCTGTGAGGTAACAGGATCGGGATCAACAAAAGAGTCAAGGATAGCTTGATACGCAGTCTCTGCTGCCGATAGTGGCATAGCCATGCCAACATGTGACTGACCTTCAATCAACAAATTCATAGAAGGCAGGGTCTAAGGATCACTAAAATAGGAAGTTTGGAAAGGAATGGCCCTCTCTACTGAAGCAGGCCTACTAGACATGGCGTAAACATGGTGAATCAGTGTCGAGAAGTCGAAAGTACCCATGAGGGAAGAATACATTCCAACACTGATATTCTCAGTTGTCGGCTGAGAATTTTCAATCACAGGGATCGATGGTCCAAAATATGTGTTAGGACTATATTACACAAAGGATAATTGGTCGATCGTCATGATCTCCCCCTGATGAGAAAAACAAAGTACATGGAAAACAGACGATACGACAACGACCATAGAATAGGTCCAATTGCGACCTAGTAACAAGTTATAATCGAGAGGTGCATCAACTACCTCTACTTCCACATCTACCATCTTCCCACCTAACTAGACCGGAAAGATGGGGAGAATACCATGAGGGCGGAAGGAATGACCGTCAAATGCAATCAACATGTTTGACTACTTGGAAAGGGTCGGAGAACCAATAGATTTCCAATAGACCAGGGATATTATGGAAGTGGCAACACCTTCATCAACGATCGCATGTTTGATAGTATACCTGGAATACTCCATGTGGATTTGAAAATCCACATGGTAGGGTAAGCGAGGCTTCACGTCCATGATATAAAACTTGATAACTTTCGATCCACTAGGTTCTAGAGCTCCTAAGGCAGAGAGTAAGGCATTCCTCTGTGAGGGACACATCTGGAGTACCTCCAAGGATGACATCGTGCAAGGGGTTTGGCCCAAATATTCAACAATAGAGTACTTTTGGGTGGCTCTAGCATTAGGGTTATGGGTAGAGCGCTTGAGTACTCCTTTCGAAATATGAGGTGGTGGCTCTGGTTTCGATCTATAAGTTCGTCTCCGGGGATGGAGGAGGAGCTTCTAGGATGGTACTAGCTTTTGAAGAGCTATAATCTCGAGAGTGAGTGGCTATATCAATTTTCGCGTCGACCATATTGATGAAAACACGATCGTCATCTTGCGACGGTGGGTTTTTGACTTACACCAGACACATTTCTGTCACTCAAAGAACTTGAGGCTAAGTGTTGGTTGTGTGGTAATAAATTTTTCAGCACAATGGGCGGTAGATTTAAAAGCCTCGCAACCTCCACAAGTTTGGGGCACAAGTGGGTAAGGTGGTCATTGGTACAAAGTTTACAAGGAAACTTCACCTTACGCTTCTCTTTCTTTCCCTCTCCAACATTATCATTTCGTTTCCCATTATTATCTTTTTCCTTGGGTTTATTATTATTATTCTTCCCACCCTTACAATTATTTTGACCTTTCCTTTTATTCCCATCTGGTTGTTGGTTACCATCTGGGTTTTTCGATGATTGCACAGAATGTACATCTGCCGATTGGATGGGTTTTGAGGATCCATATGAAGCTGGTCCTCCGATAGACTTCATTTCTGAGTATGTGGATTTTAAATTGGAATACCCTACAATGCCATCGCCATGAGGTCCAAGATTTTGTCTAGGATAGTGATTTTTTCATGGTGCATTTGGAAGAAGGTGGTATAAAATCCAAGACTGAGCATATATCAAATCAAATTGTTGGGCTCTAAGGATAGCTTCTTCCTTGCTGAAGACCACGAAAGTAGCAATGTACTTTGAAATAGGAGCGTGTAAATACTTTAGGAACCATTCTAGAAGAAAGGTCGGGGGTATAGGAGTCTTAACCAACCTCCTTTGCCTATGCCATTCCTGGATATGGTCCGAGATGTGAGTGTCGGTACCCTGGTGTAAAGTTGACAAAATTTCAAGGCCAACCATAAAGAATGGGCAGTTGAAATTGATTCAAAAAGGCTAGCACCAACTAATGGAATGACCCATATGTCCCCTAGGTATCTCAATGTACCATTGTGACGCCACTCCAATGAGAGTGTGCTGAAACAATCATAACCTAATAGAATCATGGTTCAGAGAATTCGATGAGCAACAAAGGTGAAAAGTAGTGAAGTGATCACCAGGGTCTTCGCCATTCTTACCTTCAAACTTTGGAATGTTTGATGGAAGTTTGGTAGGGATAGGGGGACCATGTGGGGTCATGACTCACCAGGTCATTCATTAGTTTAGACAAATCTGGTAGATTAAGCATGGCTAGAAAGGGAATACGAGGTTGCGACACCTGACCTCATCCTCCCGCGAAAGATTGTGCATTAGGAATTGTGTTCCATCCCAGATTCTGGTGAGGACCAAAACCTTGTTTGGAATTATAAGACCCTCCTCCAGGCTGATTCATAAAATATGGATTGCGCATCATTCCAGTAGGAATGTTCTGGTAAGGGTTATGAAAATTGCCCCCAGTTGGATTAGATCCAAGCTGGCGATTGTTAAAACTACCCCCAACTGGATTAGATCTAGGTCGGGTAGTGCCCAAAGTGTAAGATTGGCCTCCTCTAGGTGGGAACTTAGAGGATTGAAGTGGATTCGTCATGACAAAAGTATTGGTCGGAATCGGCACCGAGGGGATAGGGATATAGGGTGGAACTTGTCCACATGTTGGGTTGTTCCATCCAACCGTAGAAGGATTATACCCAGGTTTAAGAATAGGGACACTCCCTACAATAGGATTTTCTTGGGGAATATGAGAACCACCAAATGGGAAAGGAGTGTAAGGAGGTGTACTGCCCCAAGTCCAAGGCTAGCGTTATGGACAGTAGCTGGGATGGAAGTTGAAAACTGCGAGGTGAAGTTAGTTATACCATAAGAAAATGAAGTAGAAGCCATGGGGATGGTCTGAACATTGTAACTCGACGAGTGGCCCCAAACCCCAAAATGGTTCAAGGTAAGAGATGAAGCATTAACTACAGGCCGATCCATAGTACCAGTGTAAGCCTCTGCCACTGCAACTGTAGCGGCTGCAGGTATCGAAGGAGTGCCATTAATTATAGTGGTATTGGGAGTCGAAGAAATCCCAGTGTTCTAAATACTAGACTCGGTACTCATCTGTGTGGGACCAGAAATCTGAAAAGTGGATGTGTGTTTACCACTACTGATAACTCTACGCCTTTTAGAAGGCAAGGACTCAAAAACCGGTGGTAACTGTAACAAACGACGAGACCTATGAGGAAGCTAGTCTGACTCCATGACAACTTATGACTCTTACAAAAATAAAAATATATCCTATGGCCAACTAGTAGTCAGAGAGCATACCAAAAAGTCAAACATCCAATATGCATGTAAACAGGCTAAAGTGGTTGAGTGGCCTCCCTTTCAAAAGAAGGTATGTCTCGTTCAGGAGGGACTTGAGACTCCTCACTAAAGTTTGAATGTAACAGGATCAATTATAAGGGCCCTCATGGGATTAAAACCAACCGATCAGATCCCCCCAGAGAGGTAATCCTCCATAAAGGTTGTGTGATATCCGACCCTTATCTGACTCAGGGTACAAGCAGAATAACCCTTGCAAGTAACCTATGAGATACCTAAGTCAAGCAACGAATAGACCACTGTATAACCGATGCACAGGTGAGAAGTCGTAAGTCCAGATCATCGTATGGGCAGGGTAGCAAAGCCTGAAACCTTGAAAGCACCGCCTCTCACAAAGGTATGGCCACTAGAAAGATCCCCAAATACGAATAAATCCAAAAAATAATCTCTGATGCTAGGTGAGTATCCAGGGGTTATCCCTTCAACTAACTTCACACGACCTCGTTATTAACTCCGTTGTAAGTGGAGCATCCTGATCTTATCGATTATACAATGGAATTCTCAACTCCTTGTCTCAGACACATATGTTGATTTAATTTCCTTGGAGAAGTTTACTCACAAAATCCTATTCCAAGGCACTAAATCCTAAGCTAGTTTGTGCACCCTAAAAATAAAATCGTGACTAATCAATTTTAGTTTCAAGCATAAATTTTATTGGTCATGGTTACTCAAAAAGGTATGGAAGTGAAACTCATGGTATTATGACTCTGCTAGAAAATAAATATGGATATAATGCAAAGTCTATATTTAACTTTTCAATGAATGATATGCTAATAAAAAAATGTAGTCTTCAATTTCAAATCTACAATTCAGAAGTAAAATATAATCTTTCGCTAAACGTGTTAAGCTAATGATAAAAGCTCAAAGACAAAAATGCCAATCAATGCAAAATGCCTATTTTTTTGTATTTTCAATATTCTAAAAAGAAAATGCATGGACTGATAAGAAACTTGACATATGAATTCAACTATGTATAAAAGCAGTAACTCAAGAAGAATACCAGGTAGCCAAGAAAACAACCCAGAAGCCAAGGAGAAATTAAAAATAGAAAACAAAGAGAAATACTACACCAAAAAATTCAACTCCAAATAGGCTTCCTATCATCCCAGATAATCTCAACAGACACTACGGAGACCTAAGAAGGCTCAACAATCTTTAAATCCTACCCAACAGTCACTCAACCAAGAAAACAAGCAAGGGGAAGTGGTATATGCGACTGTTCAGGAGAACATATCATGTATACGCTTCTTGTAGTGAGGCAGCAAGCGTGTATACATGACTGTCAAGGAAAAAAGGGTATATATGCTTTAAAACAAGGCCAGGAAAGGGTAAAAAGGATGAAAACTCAGACTCAAAGTGAATAGTATCTGTCAAGCAGTGATATGACAAGAAACACAAAGGAAAAAGAACAATGTAAGAAGAAAAAGTACTTCAACCCTTAGAAGGAAGATCTCTCCCCAGTGGAGTTTCCATTTCTATTACAAGGGAAAAAATCTCTATGGCCAAGGGTAAACCACAATAGACAGATGTGACTACAGAAATCAACTCAATTCCAACATATTCTATATGGACTAATGTGTAATATAGGAAAGAGGCCTACCTCGATCCAACGTTTGATGATTTTCCATTGTTGAGCACTTTGACCCAAAGCTTTATTCCTGCAAGAAGTTCTCAACAAACAAGTGAAGCAAGTATATAGTGATGATATAAAAGGAGTTAGCACAACAGATAGCATAATCCATTAATAGACATTGCAAACATGCCCATGGATAATAATCATATATTTGCGAGATACTAATAGGATGGGAAAGGAGTATTTCTATTAATAATTGATCAGCAGAAGCGTCAACATTACAGACTTCCATGTCGGCATGGTTCGAAACCAAGAAACCAAGTTCCTTCCAATTGGGTCTCCACCACTTCAATCCTCCACCAAAGGCAAGCTCATGAGAAAGAGGAAAAGATGTCCTCTCAACAATAAGGGAAGAGCTTGGGGGATGAACACTGTTTTCAGACTTGAGGGACAAAGGGGTGCAGACTCAATATGAAGTAATTTTTCCAGAGTAACTTTTCTCTCAAAGTTGAATGTTTTCTCCTTCTTTTCCATAGCTCAAAATTGTGTTCTTATAACCTTCATAATGCAACTGAAGGGTTAATTCAAAACTTTTCCAGTCTATGGAAGGCCAATGATCAGAGATCGCCTATCATGACATGGAAACCCAACCTCATTTTGTATTTTCTGGCACAAATCCCAATATACATGAGCGATAATGGAGAAGAAAGCGTATACACATATTGTATAATTGATAGGGAGCATATATGTGGAAAAATGTATGTTTTAGCTCTGGATTCATCAAAAAAGGGATGATAAGTTTGCATAGGGAAATGGAAAAAGGCCCTTTGTGCAAGATATCAATGGTGAGGAAAATCTTTCTATAAGAGGAGGTTGTGGTGTTAGGGTATTTCTAACAAAGGCAATAGAAAGAAGTTGATGACACTGACATCACATTGGAAAAATGCGTGAGTTGACATAATTTGACTAAGAGTGAACATGGACAAGAGAGGAAACACACTCTAATATAGGGTTATCACAAGAATAAATGTGACATATGGCAACTTGGAGGTGACATGCATCAACCTAAGTTCAATGCAAGTGTAGAGGTGAAAAATACCAATGGTATACCAGTGGAGGAGAGAGGATCAAAGGAAGATATGATGTCACCATTGGGAGGGGCTCCATAGTTGCAAGCTATGGAGTGTGACCATTGAGGGGGACATCTTGGAAAAATGACTAAAGAAGTGATAGTTGACACTAACTAGGTAGAGGTTATCTCAAGTAGAGTCTTTCTTGAGATAATGACCTAGAAGGGACCCATCGATATTATGACCAAATAAAAATGGAGAAAAAGGGGTGTAAGGAAGAAGAGATAAGGAGGAGAGGTAATACTTTCCCCAAGCATTTGAAGGACTAGGAAAAGAGGAAGAGTATGTAAGAGAGAATGGAACACTAGGAGAGGAAGAAGACAAGGGGAGAACTAGGTAATATTGGGTGCTACTAGGTAAGAAGTGGCTAGAGTTGATAATGGGAAGTCTAAGCTAACCCAAAAAAACTCCCAATAGGAACAAGGCTTCATTCAACTTGATAAAAGTGTGTTAAGACATGGGACCTTTTTAATGTTAGCAAATGTTGATTTTGAAAAGATAAGGAAAAGAGAAGGCATAGAAGAACAAGGGGCTACCTCATTGTTGTAGTCAATGAGAGGACAAGGGAAAGCAATTATGGAACTAGGTATAATAGATGATATATGTATTTTGTTAATTCATGTGTGGTAGAAAAAAAAATATTGAGTTAAAAATCATTGGGGAGGTTTGGGATTTAGAATGAGAATAACAAAGTGAGAGTGCATCCAGGTAGAAGGATGAGAATGTATTATTTAGATAGTTTGGAAGAGGAATAGTGCAACCATATGAGATGAGATGGATTGATGTGATGTCAAAGTGAGAGAGAAAGGTATTTATATATTATGTTTTGTTGGGTCTTAACATTATAAGTAAGAGGTATTGCAAGAGGTGAGTTTATAGTTTTTGTCATCTTTATAGAGTTGATAAGTATTGCAATGAGCATCTTATAAATAATTTCATTGTTTTTTATTGGGTAGAAGGCTGAGAAGGTATCATTTGGAATGTGTGGAAGAGAGAAAGTGAAACCATATGAAATGGTTGTATGTGGGTTACAACTAAGAGAGAAAGATATTTATGTAGGATGTATTGGTCACATCATAACATGGAAAGTGTATTGCAATAAAGATGAGTTCATAGGTTTTGTTATCTTGAAAGAGTTGATAGGCATTTCAATGGACATCTTATAAAGCATTTCATTGTTGTTCATATGAAATGTTCAAGAGTAAATTAGAGTAATCAAGGGGAGATACATAACATTCAACATTCTCTTGAAAAATCCCTGTGACAAGGGTGACTCCACAATGTTTATTAATGAGAAGATGAGTTCCATTGTATTGTACAAAGCCCCAATGATAAGGAGAGGGGTGAGGAGTGATGAAAAATGCAATTATTTTGGTTACAATCGTCAAGGATTATAGTGGCAAGTTGGTCTTTGATCTAACAATTATGAGTAAAAAGGAGACTTAGAGAGGGGAATAAATTTCATTTGTCATTGTGATTTGGATTTCTCATCTATGTACAAGGATTTGGATGTGAATTATTATTATAAGAATAAGGATTTTGTAGTAGTGTCCTTTGGAGCCTTATAATACTTTCACTAACATGTGGGATGAGAGGAGGGGTCTAGATTATTGGGATTAGCCTCATGCATTCTTTAATAGGAACTAAGATTTGGACTAGGGATAGCAATAAGGTTAAGATTATGGAAATGAATGAAGTGAGGGATGTTTTCTAATTTATTTTCCACAATGAGGATATGGATAAAGACTTTGTCTATGGGGGTTCTCTAAAATAGTTATACGTATTTATAAAAAGACTACAAGTAAACCAAAATTATATTTAAAATACCTCTTTAGGGTTCTTGATTTATAGTTGAAATTTGAGCTAGGTAAAGAGTGTACACTCAATGTACTATACAACCACCTACACATTAAATTGGACAAATTAATTAGACAATAAAAACACCACATGGATCTTGGCATATATGCAATATCTACACATTAAATTTGACAAATAACTTGAGAATAACAAATAAATTAGACAATAGAAATACTACATGGAACTTGGCATATATATCAATATCTACATATTCATGAGGATTGTGAACTTTTACTAGTATAAAGCCTACTTTTAAAAACACATCAAAACCCTTACATTTTCATTGTCCTTTCACCAGATCCATTAGCCCATACAACTTTATAATATTTGTCCACGAGATGCATTTCCATCACCAAGACCTGCATGAATCATAAAAGACAAAATTTTTATATGAGTAAATAATTAATAAGAAAATAAGCATGCATTTAGTTATGTAAAATAATCTAGAAAAAAATTAAGTTGTCGCATACCTTAATGAGATTTTCTTTGTTTTGATAATAAGTTATTCTCTACTGAATAGGGCCAACCACGTGAAGGTAGAAGCTCATATGGCCCCTCCCGCCCCTCACATCGCTCTCAATTCCCCATACCCAACAAATGATTTTCTTTATATATAAAACATATAGACATCCATGCATAACTAGGATAGTCATTAAAACATATGAACATATAAACATCGATAAAGATCCAAATACAAGTCATGAATTTATACATCTAATTTTTCTTTGATTTATGTCTTTTTACATTCATAAAATTGACAATTGGGGTATCATAATCATCCAAGGACATTGTATTTCATGTGCCCTATCCTTCTATTGTTTGTGTGTGCTCATGTACCATACTTATGGTACATCACTGAGAAGGGTTAGCTAGCATTTGTTCAGGGTCGTGAACTGGAACAACGAAAATGATCATATTGATATGTTCAAATATAATTAAAATAACTAATTCATTATTTTGATTAACATTGCACTATTTCTCTTTACCTGTCTCTGTAGCTGTGATAGTTGGTGCATTAATTTCTTTTCCACTTGGTTTCTCTCGCATTTCACCCTCCTGAGCTACATTCTCTTCAATTTTGAGAAGATAATATATAAGTATAAGTCAGGAAATAAATATCTACAATCACAGTAAATATTTCTAATTATGAAGCATACATACCGGAATGGGTACTCTGCTCTACACTATCACTAGACATGTGCACCCTTGTATGATGTGGTGTTTGCTGAATACCACTGGATTCACTATTGTGGTAGCACGGATTCTTGAAAACAAACATAAATACTTAGTTAAGGTTGATATAATAAAATATGAATAGACTTTACAAGCATGATACTGCGATTTCCTTAGTCATTTGATTTACCTGTGTGGTTGGGGAGATAGGAGTCTGGCCCAAGATTTTTCTATATTCAATCACACTTTTAAAACCATGCTTGTATCCAAGCTTTAGGTCCTCCTCGGTGGCAGCAATGTCAAACATATTTAACTGCAATGCATAACACCATTAAAAATACCAATAACAAAAACATATATTTGTTCTCTACTGTTAAATAAATATTAACCACAATTAATCATTTAAATATTACTATTCAGGCTTTTAGTTTTTCATAGCCACCTTGGCCTAGTTTATGTTGGTCGTTTTTTTCCACTCTAGCCTTGGTTTCTTTGGAGGTGTCTGGTATCCTACATATGGAATTTTTGAAAAACAATAGATATCGGAATTGTTACTTAAAACATGAAAGAAAAACATAAATGATCATATTTCAATGATAGTATGACATGTGTTGTACCTTGTTTGACCAGCTCATCGTTGTCTTCCTTGTTTTTTAAACAAGTTCTCTTTTGCATCCTCTATTAGCACCTTCCACTCTTTCTCAGGAACCATGGGAGCACACTCGTGCTTGAGGTCTATTTGCAATTTATCCCTATACTGGGCCCTGTTATATTTTAAATTCTCACCGTCTAACTTTGTAACCACTTTCTTGTTGAAAGTGTTGCCGAACAAGTTTACCATGTGATCTATTAAATCATCTTTCTTTTTGCTATCTTGGCTATTCCACTGTGTGCGAATGGTGGGGCCAAACAAATCCAATGCTTTTCCATTTAAATTTCTATATAAAACATTGTTTCTTCCATAAACGTGTTATCCATTAATATATAATAATCTCAATAAATGTCCATTTCAATTTCATGAAAAAAATGAATCAATTAATTAAGAATTACCTGAAATATTTTGAATATTGATCGGATCACATGTGTCATCCACCAGAAAGGTGACATTTAGTGATCCATTGATTTTAGTTTGTTCTGCTCCATGCAGAATAGTATCCTTTCTATATATAGTATGTTCCTCTCTGGATTCATGTGGAGTCCTAGGCTCCGGTTCATCATGCTCCGACGTGTCATGCCGGTCAAAATCATTTCTCTTATCAATGGATTCGAGGGGAACCTCAGGAGGCTCAAAAGTCTCACTTGCACTTTGCTATGTTGACCTCTTTTTTGCATTGGACCATCACTACTACCTATAGTAGTTGCAAGATCGACAGGTTCCCCACGCATGGGGTTTAAAAACTCCTACAAACGGAAAGATTTACTTTATTAGATCATATACAAAATATAAAACAAAAAAATGGATATGAAATTGTCATAGCTGATAAAAATATATGAAGATGCCACTTACCCAAAAATTAGTTATTGTATTTTGTAGCTCTAAAATTCTTGCCCTGTCTTCCTGTGTTAGGGGTCTTTTTCTAAGAAAACCTAGATATTCTATGTTAGCCTTCTTCAATGCCTCCATTACAGTTTTCATTGGGTTAGTCAAATAAAATATTTCATCCTCATCAATATCCTCTGTGGGAGCCTTCCCACATTGACCATGCCACAATACATTGATGAATAAAATTAATGAGATGAGATTTAACAATTGAGAAATTTAGTTGTTGTAGTCATAAGTTGTTATTGTATTTAACATTTACCTAGTGAGGCACTGCGGGTGCCTTTCCATGGTCACCCTGGACAGATGTAGCGGGTGATTTTTGGACACGATTACCCTAGAAAGATGTTGACACAACAAATCAATCAACAAAAGTTATGAAATTCACCTGTAACATTAAAAAAATGAAATATTGCAGTAATATCAGAAAAACAATAACAAAATTTCATAAATTTAGTTGTTGTGGTCATAAGTTGTTACTATATTTAACATTTACCTAGTGAGGCATTGCAGGTGCCTTTCAACGGTCACCCTGGACATATGTAGCGGGTGATTTTTGGACACGGTCACCCTGGACATATGTAGCGGGTGATTTTCGGACACGGTCACCCTGGACAAAGGTTGACACAATAAATCAATCAACAAAAGTTATGAAATTCACCTGTAACATTTAAAAAATGAAATATTGGAGTAATATTAGAAAAATAATAATGAAATTTCATAAATTTAGTTGTTGTAGTCATAAGTTGTTACTGTATTTAACATTTACCTACTGAGGCATAGTGGGTGCCTTTCCATGGTCACCCTAGACAGATGTAGTAGGTGATTTTCTTCCATGGTCACCCTGGACAGATGTCGACACAATAAATCAATCAATAAAAGTTATGAAATTCACCTGTAACATTAAGAAAATGAAATATTGTAGTAATATCAAAAAAACAAAAAATTTATTTCTGAAATTTAATTGTTGTAGTCATAAGTATTTACTTTATTTAACATTTATCTGCTGAGGCAAAGTGGGTGCCTTTCCACGGTCGCCCTGGATAGATGTTGACACAATAAATTAATCAACAAGAGTTATGAAAGTAATTGTAAAAAAATTATGTAGTAAAAATTTGAAATATTGTAGCGATAAATTGTAACAATGATTGATTAAAGGTTGAGTTGAATAGTATGTAAGATATTTTCCCCCCATAGTGGAACCCCCTCCATCTATTTGATTTAAGTTGTAATCGATCAACAACTCTTCACCTGGAACTATTGTTTTTGTTGCACATACAAATATACGATTTCCTTCACGTCCCTCAAATATGCAATTCGGTTTCTTAGTTGTTTCCACTGGTCGTCTACTATTTATAAAGCCCACAATTTTTCCAGTAGCTTTTGGCCTTCCATCAATACACATAGTTTCCCCTTTATTTTGATTTTTATCTAGTAGTTGTATATAATTTGCAGCAACTCCGTATCTCCGCATACTTTGCGTGTATCATACCAACATCAACCAATGATTGTATTTGTATAATGGTTTGACATACTCCATCAATTCAGTTAGAGTGCCATAGCCGACCTTTATGCCATCCATGGAAAATAACCCCAAACCATGTAAGGACGAAGGATAAATGCGATACATCCTCCCATCGATGAAGAAATATGTGTCCACTTCAGGTAGCTCCTTAGGTGCCCATCATTGCACTAGATGTTTATACCTCAAGGGCAACTCAATGTCACCTATTCTCTCAACATCATAATTACACGACCCTCTATTGGAAATAAAAAATTGCATGCCTATGCAAAATATTTTCCTTACCTTTTCCAACCTAGTTGATCTAGAACCGGTAGATCTAGTGCAACACGTCTCACTTTCAACCTCTCTTAGTATAACTTGATCATCACTCGAGGAAGATAGATCCAACAGATACCTATTTGGTGGTACCTACACTTGGCTAAACAAGAAGATAAGTTATCATGCCAATATATGTTTTTGGTACCAACACAATTGCATATAGTTTCATAAGTTGCATAAAGTTGAAATTGCCACACTTATCCGTCATATAGTTGCATATAGTTGCTTAAGTCGCATAGTTCCATAAGTTGCATATAGTTGCATAGTTTCATAAGTTGCATTGTTGCATAAAGTTTTGTAAATTTTCATAAGTTCGATAAAGTTGATTAAGTTGCATAAGTTGCATGTTGCATAGTTGGATATAGTTTCATATTTTCATATAGTTGCATACGAAATTGTTGCAATATAGTTGCATATAGTTGCAATATAGTTGCATATAGTTGCATATGTTGCATTATTGTATAAAGTTGCATATAGTTGCATATTTTAAGTTGCATAAAGTTGCATACATTTGCATATAAGTTGCATAAATTTGCATATAGTTGCATATCCCCTGACGCTCAATGGAGAATTGGATTTGAGACCTATCAAAGAGTTCAAGTGGGGATTGATAGTTTGGAAATCCATGATCCTGGAATTTCACATATTTGGAAAGTGCCTTTAGTGGATGGTGGGGAATGGAGGAAAGGTTTGAGTTGGAAATAATGTTGGAGGGGAGGGCTCTATGGGGGCTATCTAAACAAATTGATCCAACACGATGTTTTAAGACGTGACAATCTGTCACATATTGTGTGACTTTAAATCTTTTAGATAGCCATTAACTATCTGGCTCCAAAAATGAGGGCACTAGCATCAGAAATGAATTGCCACATAGTGCCAAAGAATTTAAGCTCACATGGAAAATAGTGCCAAATTTTACTCATGCACATAAAACCCAAAAGCATTGATGCAGAGTACCATATGTGATGGGTTGTTGGCTCACCACATGGTTGGAGTTTCAAACTTAAATAATCTGTCAAATTTGATAGTTTTGATAACTCCAATATTAGTTTTCACTTTATCATCAATATTAAGAATATTGATGAAAGACATTTTCACTACATTTGATGGTGGGAAAATTGCTCCATAAGAGACAATTTCCCTATAAAATTTCATTAGTGTTCATCAATTTTACATGAGATTTCAAAACCTGAAACTTGTGTTTTTCGTGCCTTCTATGGAAGCACACGGTTAAGAATATGTGTTTCTTCCTAAGAGGTCACACATTCAAATCCAAAGGGGATTAGGGTATGTATACCTCCATACACTTTAGTGGTGAAATCCTTAAGTGGAGGGGATCCCTTGTCCTACAAAAGGGGGTCTCATACACGAATTTGGCGTCTTGCTTTGTGGTGACCTTAAAATTAGATTATTAATATTATAATCAAAATTGAGTAAATCAACATTATCAACTCAGTTAAATACATGTTCGAAAGGAAGACACCACAATTTTTATTTATTTAATGTGTACCGTTGTATTCGGTGAATGCTCAAAGATAAATGGATGATGTTTTATGGATAGTGGGATTCTCTCTAGGGATTGTTTAACACTATGATTGAGTTTGATGTTTGATGACTCTAACAATAGAGTAACTACAATCACTTCAGGAATGAGTTGTTTAATAGAGAACTTTCCTCGAGCTTTCAAAATCTGGTGACATAACAACTCAACATTCTAACCGATTTTCTATTCTTATTCTAATTTTGATAATCTAGGTTGATTCATAATTGGACAAATGCAACAAACCTCCCATTTTGTTATGACAACAATCCTCACATAACAAGTGCATTTTTTTTTTGTGTGTGTGTATGTAGGAAGTTAATAATGACATTATACTCAACATCGCAACACAGCGACAAACACAACGCATGCAACTCATGGCACAACAAACATAACGACCTAACATAAAAGCACATCAAGCACCTGGAAGCAATGTACGACATTCAACCGATGAAGAATAAGAATGACTACCCGCCCGTCCTACCTTGCAATGGTTAGGACGTCCAAGACACATAAGCAACACTCAAGCCCAGGTTCCCATTGATTTTGACCATTTAAGGTCTCAAGGCTGGCGACTGTTTTGAGAAAAAAGGAGGTGTCTACATCCCGCCCAACACAAGCATACCAAGCCTACTAAGCTAAGGACAATCATCCTAACAACCCCACCCACCCAAAATTAATTACACAAGTAACTAGAACCCTTACAGTGAGCAACCAAGCACATTAAATGTTTACAAAACCAAGTACAAACATTAATTAAACTGAACAACAACACCCTCAATGGGAAGCACAAGCTAAAAATGACTTCGTCAACAACCCAACCATTAATCAAGGCTAAAAGGTCAATATCTATGATTTAAATTGGCGTTAATTACAGATCAATTAACCAGTCTAAATTCCATTAGTCAACGAGTTACTAACCGAACTTAACATGAATTACGACTCAATTTAGCGTGTCTGAGTTAGCAATTAGGTGATATCTATAAATCCAACTAACATCAATTACATATCTAAATTAGCAAGTCTAAAATTTTCAATCTAGTCTTTACTCACCATGCAAATTTTGATATTTATTACAACCTAAATGGACAATTCTATATTAATTTGAATCCCCATCCAACTAGCCATAAACTTGAATAACAACATTAACATTCTTAAAGTGGAATGCTACTGTTAGCTCCCAAAATGAACCCGTCCCTATGGTCGCATTTTGTGGTGGATAGCATGGCTATTGGTATTTTTCTCAAATTTAGTTTTGATTTTTTCTAGCTGCAAGACTTAGGTTTTGATTTTTGTCTTAGAAATAAGATGACCTATAAAGGTCTTCTCTTTAAAATTTTCATAAAATAATTTCAACAGCTAATGAGTTCTTAAAATATGATGGTTAGCTGGTGAAAGTGGTGACTTTCAACAGCTAAGGAGCATCTCTCACAGGTCTTTAGCTGGTGAAAGCGGGGATTTTCAAACATCCAAAGAGCGTTTCTCACGGGGTGTGCACTGGTGAAAGTGGTGATTTTCAACAGCTAAGGAGCATTTTTCACAGGTTGTGTGCTGCTGAAAGCATAGATCACGTGTGTTTTATCCACGTTGTAAAAATTATAATGATGATATGTTCAGCCCACATCATGCAATCAAGAATGATGCACTGGTGAAAGCAGACAATCAGGGAAACTCGAGTTGCACGTCTAAATCGGATTGCAAAGCAGATCTCGTTCAGTAATGCATGCTTCATAATCATGGCATCAGAAATAGAAAATTTTAACCCATCATCCCAGGTACAGGAACAATACTACATGGCTAGTGACATCAAATCACTGCATCATTTCCCCAACACACATCACCCACAATTGTATGGTAAGTTTTCAATGTTGAAAAATAGAACTGAGTATTTTCACCAGCGCAAGACCTTGGCCCAAATAGCATATCGTAGGGTTTGGTGTGAAGAATCGTTTGGGGTTTTGAATTGCAAATGGCAAGAAGACGCAGTGGCTCTTTGTTGAGAAAAGAATTGGACAGTTTGTCCTTCCTGTTAGTGATAAAAAATGCACTAGCATTTTTGATAGAATGATGCTTAAACTTGCAGGGAAGTTTTCAATCCCTTCCTAAGCTCCAAATGAATATTTGAAAACACCAGTGGAAATATTAGGATTTCTAGATGTCGATCGACTATTCAGGCATGAAAAACATATTTTCTATGACCGATAAATTTGATTTGTAAAAATCTTCTCTTTTCACTAGCTAATTCGCCGAAAATTTTGCTAGTTAGCTGGTGAAAGTGCCGCCTTTCACCATCTTAGGAGCGGATTTGTTGGTAAATAAGCTAGTGAAAGCCTGTCACGGCCAGAATGTTATGGTTTTCACCCAGATCATAAATTTTTAAATGAGAATGAATTGAAACCTCTTCTAAGGCTTTATTAATGAATTATCAATCTATCTAATCAGCCACTTTTGGAAAACAAAGAGAAGAAAAGGTGTACAAATGTTATTTACCATCTTTAAAAGAGGCAGAATTTCAGGGTTTTTGGAGCCACATCACATAATTTGAATTTCATTTTCAGATTATCAAACCAGAGAGCCTTGGGAGGCTGAGCTACACGTCATCAGATTTCAACCACATTTTTAGGTACCAGCAAGATGAAGTTTGTTACTTATTTATAGAAAAGAAATACATGTTTTTCCAGGTGGCATTTTTGGATTTATCTTTCATCCTTCTCATCACATTGAAGGATGTCAAATACTCTTGTAGCTTTCGAAGACTTTAGCTTAGATATGGTTTGATTTCCTTTAATAAAGGATCTATTCTTTAAAGTTTACAATGAGTTGTATTCTATGTTATTTTTAGTATCCTAGATCCCTTTTCATAGGATCTGATCTGTACATTGTAAAGGCTATAAATCCTAGGAATTTAGTCTAAGAAAGGGTTCAATTTCAGATACTCTTATGCTATGTAAACATATTTTTTGATGCTAATGCAAAAAGATAGACTTCTCTCTACTACAATATCAGATTTTATCACCTGTATTCCTCTGTTTTAATTAAATTGTTTTAGCTACAGTGACTGTCATCTCACCAGTCAGCTCATAGTTTACTTGAGATTGTTTTACACAATTTTATAAATCCTACATGTTGTATTTGGTTTAGTAACTCTATATTCTCATCCATTTAAGCTTGCCATCTGATTATTGTTTCATGAGAGCTCTGTTTTGTTTTTATTACCCATTTAAAGTCTGAGTACTGAGTTATAATTTGTTATCTCATTGATCCATCTATAAAAATACCAAAAACCATTTCATTTATAAGTTACCAAGCATATTTGGTTTACAACCCCAAAGAGTTCCTTGGAGTGATAACAAATTGGCGTCGTTGCCAGGAAGAGGAGATTGAAGCTCAGCTTCCTTGGGACACGACATAGATCTAGCTTTGATGATAGACAAAGCCTGGACATTCACTTGGTTGTAATTTTCTATATGGCGACTCCACGTTCAAAGACTCCACTGGGGAGGATCCTTTTGATAAAAGATGAAGAGGCTGAAGTCAAGATCCAAGTATCAGTTCATTATTTTGCTTCATGAACTATTGTTTTTCTTCATCATCTCTTTCATGCTTTTCCCTGCGCGTGTAAAGAGAATTATTTTTTGCTCTGTATATTCAGAAAATCATCATCCTTCTTGTATATATCCATCTTTAGAAGCGGAAATATTGCAGCCCTGCATTGTAGATGTAGATTCGATAACTTTACCTAAGCCCATTCACAAAGATTATCACTATATTTATTTTCCTTCAGAATCTGATCAGCCATGTGACCTTGAAAAGATAGAAATTGTTTCAGACCCTGTCCAAATCTCAGTCGCTCTTGTCATAATTTTTGAACCTGATCAACAACTTACCATCTCTCATGATC
This sequence comes from Picea engelmannii, assembly GCA_009831015.1. Classification (NCBI taxonomy): domain Eukaryota; kingdom Viridiplantae; phylum Streptophyta; class Pinopsida; order Pinales; family Pinaceae; genus Picea; species Picea engelmannii. The sequence continues at coordinate 126,199 of ML778332.1, forward strand.
AACCTACATGTTTTCAAGATAAGATCCGGATGAAGATGTTCAAACCTTTACAGCTACCCCATCTTCTTCATCCTTATTCTGATAACTGTTATGAATATCTCCCTTTGTTTTCTGGGGAGAATCAAGCTTCAGCCGAGAGACACGTGGAATCCTTTTTGGATTTTGTTGATCGGTTTTCAATTGCACATGAAGATGTGATCATGAGAATGTTTTTGAAATCTTTGATCAAAGATGTTGCTACATGGTTTAAGGGTCTGAGAGCTGATTCAATTGGCTCTTGGATTGAGTTCTCTAATGCTTTCCTGAAGTATTGGGGTGAATACAAATCTCTAGATTCTTACCTCGTTGATTTCTATTCTTTGAAACGAGAGCAGGATAAAGCCTTTCCTTTTTTCAATAGAAGTTTTTACCATGTTTATCATGACATGCCTTCGGAGGTTCGACCTACAGAAACATTTTCCATGATATATTATATTATGGGTCTTCATTCATATCTTGTCCTTCTTCTGCTAGAACATAAGTCTTCAACCCTGACCCAATTGTTTGAATATTCTCAAGAAGTCGAGGAAAACATTCATCTTTCCCAAAGGATCCGAGATCGAGATTTCTTGGAGAATTTGCAAGTGCATGAGCAAGCAGAATGTCAGTATACTTCATATTCTGAGCATGAGAGTTATGAGCTTGAAACAGTTTTAGAATAGTAGCGAGTATGTGAGCTCTTTTTAGATTCGGATCTAAATTTTCCAATAGTTTCAGAGTTCTCCAGAGATAGGTATGAATCTAAAGTTTATGATCAATTTGCAAATCAGAATGAATCTATGATAACCAATGATTGCATTGAAAACTACATGGTCCTAGCCGATCATAATCCTTGTCATTTAAACATTACTCTATCATCATCTGCTGAGGATTGTTCTAAAGAAAACAGTAAGTATGAAACAGATAAGGAACAACAACCTGAAGGTGAGTACATTTCAGATTCAGAATCAGATTCTTTAGTATGTTCAGAGTATTCTAGAGACAGGTGTGACTATGAAGTTTATGATCAGTTTGTAAATCAGAATGACCCTATGATAACCAATGATTATACAGGCAACTACATGTTTTTAGCTGATCAAAATTCATAAGATGTAAAACCTATTCTTTCATCATCTTGTGTGCATTTGTCTGAGAAAGAAGTTACAATCATTGATGATCAATCACTGATCTCAAGAGGACAAGAAGATGATCAGTCCTCTTGTAGAGAAAAAATCATGGCTGAGCAAGAGGTTACCATGGACATGCAACTTTTTCCCGAGGAGCAGCATGTTTCTTATTTTCTTTTCAAGGATCCAGTAGCAGTTTTCATGGATCTATACTTTTCAAAGAACCAGAACCTAAAAATTTCAGATTTTCTTAGCTTGCCAATGTTTCTGGGTAAGTATGATTTCCTGAAAAGATCCTTGTCACTATGGTTGCATGTTCAACATCATTTGTTGAACAGTAATAAAGAAAAGATTTATTCAGTGTTCAAATTTCTTGGATGGCTACTATGGAAATCAACATTCACTTAACAAATGGCAGAGCTGGTTAGTGTAGGAGTAGGCAGAGGAATAAGCTTTCCATATGAGAAAATGAGATCTTTTTCAGTTGTTGATTTTATGAATAAGAAGGGCAGGTTACATGCAAGCTACAGTCAGACTATAGGTTTGTTGAAGAACAGTTGCACAGACCAGATGACCCCATGCCCAATGCTAAAGGCTACTGAAACTACTAGGTTCTTGGTCACCTCATAGGGAGATGCCCATCCCAGTTGGAGCCAAATGTTAGCTCCCAAAATGAACCCGTCCTTATGGTCGCATTTTGTGGTGGATAGCATGGCTATTGGTAGTTTTCTCAAATTTAGTTTTGAGTTTTTCTAGCTGCAAGACTTAGGTTTTGATTTTTGTCTTAGAAATAAGATGACCTATAAAGGTCTTCTCTTTAAAATTTTCATAAAATGTTTTCAACAGCTAACGAGTGCTTAAAATATGATGGTTAGCTGGTGAAAGTGGCGACTTTCAACAACTAAGGAGAATTTCTCATAGGTCGTTAGCTGGTGAAAGCGGGGATTTTCAAACATCCAAAGAGCGTTTCTCACATGGTGTGCGCTGGTGAAAGTGGTGACTTTCAACAGCTAAGGAGCATTTCTCACAGGTTGTGCACTGGTGAAAGAAGAGATCACGTGTTGAAAAATACTGAGAGGGGGGTGAATCAGTATTTTGAGCAATCAACAATATTTCACTTTTCTTTCACTAAAAAATCTTAGTCTACTTTATAGAGATCAGTTGTTGTATATTCTTATGAAAATAGTAGTGCATCCAGAGATATTATTATGGATTTCTTCATTCATCAGATATCTTTTAAACAATAATTCAACAAAATAAACTAACACAGATGAATAGGACACATGAACACCAGGATTTAAGGTGGAAACCCAAATCGGGATAAAACCACCGCTGTTGTTGTCTTTGTCTTCAATGAATATTATTAAGAAAACATTCTACAACAATGTACTAGTGCAGACTCATACTAGTACGCAGGCTTCTACCTGCAGAAGGCTACAACCTTCTCTCATTTAACAGCCTTTCTTGGAAGGGAGCTTCAACCCCCTAAAGATAGCACCAGTTTCTACTGGCAGATTGCTACTACTAAAGGGTTTAACCCTCATACTCACTGCTGACCACGTTTCATTAATTTTCACACTGGATCAGGCAGTTTCTTCTAGTGGTTATGACAGTAACAGAAATTATCTCAAGAGTAAACACAGATCTACAGACTGTCAGGCAGTTACCAAAAGACACATATTAAACAACTCAATAAATCTGGAGATGATGCCTCTGAGCTCGTGGTTGCTGAACCCACAGCCGAGATCTCTATGTCAATGTAGATCTGCCGCCCAACTGCCACAAGGAGGATCCTCTTTCTTCAAACCTTTCATGCTGCCTACACAAATGACATCACCCACCAGTAGATATCCCTACTGTCAGAAAAATGGCCTCTGCATCCTTCGACCTCTCACTCTGCCGAGAGCATCGACCCCTTTTAAGCCCATTGGTCCAGGACCCGTTCAACGCTCATCGGGTCCCATATTTATTGCTCGGAGGAAATCGGGCTCCTGTTTTTAAAATTTGAATTAAACCTACGTACGCCCTTTTAAATCAATGGTCCTGATCATTTCTGGATTTGACGGTTTAGATTCACTTCATGATTTCGCATTTTGCAAAATCAGGGTTTTTGATATCAAGTGACTTTGTCATTACAAAGTCCCAATCCCCGATGCCGATGCACCCCTTTCCATGCGCTAGCCCTGCTGGCTATAGGAATTGGCCTACATGACCATCTACACATGACCTTAGTCAAACCTCTCATCAGGGTTTTGGTGTTTTCGATGTCACCATTCACATGCCTCCAGGATTCCCGATCCCCGATTTCCTGATGTGTCCCTACACACGCTGACAGCTGGCCCCCACTCATCGGGGTTTCACGGATCGCGATACTGAACTGCACAAAACCTTTGTGCCCGGGATCTCCGATATCCCGATTTCCAATTAGCCGATGAACGACCTCCTGGCAGGCCTTTCGCCAATGGCACCAATCTCCTGCCACGCATCCTCTCAGATGGACGGTCTCGATTGTGTCGGGATTTTGGGACTTCCGATGTCCTATTTCTTTTGACCTTGGAAACTCTGATTTCCCGATTGGTGATATCCCGACTCGCTCCTGATTTTCGACACCTGTCCCTCAGATGGACGGTCCCGATCCCTTCGAGATTTCGAGGCTTTTGATCTCTCGATTCCTTTGACCTTAGGAACTCTGATTTCCCGATGTCCAATATGCCGATAGTGCCTTGATCTTCGACACCTATCTCGCAGATGGATGGTCCCGATCGTCGATGCCTCTGCTGATGTCACACGTGGTTTGACACGTGTTAGATCCTACCACGTGTCACTGTGATTTGTGACTTACATGTGCTTGAAGTGTTGAATCTACTTGACACCTGTCATTCCCTGGTTGTGCCACGTGTCCCTTGCTGACGTGGTCTGTTGTTGTGAGTTGGATCAACGGTTCAGATGCAATCTGTGCGCAATGGCTGCGATTTCATCGCGATTTCGGGGTTTTCATTGTCATTGATCACAAGACTCGTGAAACTCCGATTCCCGATTCTCTGATGAAGCCTCCTATCTACACGTGGATGGTCCCGATCGCTGCTTGATTTAACGGCTGTGATTACATTGTGAAATCGCATATCGCGATTTCAGGGTTTTCCTTGTCATTGTTCACGAGACTCGTGAAACTCCGATTCCCGATTCTCTGATGAAGCCTCCTGTCTACACGTGGATGGTCTCGATCGCTGCTTGATTTAATGGCTGTGATCAAATTGCGAAATCGCATATCGTGATTTCGGGGTTTTTGATGTCAATTGAACTGGACATTTCAAAGTCCCGATCCCCGATTCTCCGATGGCTTATCTCCCTCGCAGCTTTTGTAGATCTGATGACTGTCGGGTATCTGATTTCAATCTGACAACTCAGATTACTTCTTCTGCATGCCAACTCTTGCGCTTAACATCTGCGTAGCTTCTCCCGATCCAACACCTGTCGGGATTTCCAAGTGAGATCCGATGGCTCTCGGTCTCTTTCCTGTGCTTCTTGTGTGTATAAGAATGTTATTCCTCCTGAGCTTATTCTCCTCGAATCCTTAAAGGATTTCGATGTCTACTTCACTGTTGTACTTAAGCCAGCATCACTACTGTACTTGCCATCAATGACAAGTCTACGCTGCCTATAAAAACAGTTCCAACAATCTTCCCCTTTGTTATTGATGGCAATACTCTTCCTCGGCAATACTCTTCCTCTTGGCTTTTTCTCGGCAATACTCTTCCTCTTGGATTTTTCCTCCCCCTTTGACATCAATGGAAAAGAGTGGACAGTGCCATGCTCCTCTTGAAACCATGTTGTATCTACTGAATAACCCTTTATGCTCCCCCTTAGCTAGAGCATTTAAAGATGCTGATTAACACCTTACAACCAATTTAGATTTCTGTACTTAATTAGGCCTGATCCTCTGCATGGCAGAGACTACTCCCAGTTTTTGTTGGAGATATTCGAACGCTTCCCTAGGTAGCGGTTTGGTAAAGATATCAGCCACTTGTTCTTTGGAGGGAACATACTCCAATTTCACCTTCTGCTCAAGCACATGTTCTCGTAAGAAGTGATATTTGATGGGAATGTGCTTGGTCTTGGAATGCATAACAGGATTCTTTGAGATACTGATGGCACTTGTATTGTCACACATAATAGAGATAGGAGATGAACATTTGATTTGAAAGTCTTGAAGAGTTTGCATCATCCAAAGAAGTTGAGTGCAACAAGATGCTGCAGCCACGTATTCTTCTTTTACTGTAGATAAGGCAATGGAACTTTGTTTCTTGCTGAATCAAGATACTAACCGGGGCCCCATGTAGAATGCACCACCACTAGTGCTCTTTCGATCATCAACACTTCCAGCCCAATCTGCATCAGTGTATGCATGAAGAGTAATATCAACATTCCTTGGATACCATAGTCCAAAATCTTGAGT
>ML778332.1:135956-152788 GCA_009831015.1 Picea engelmannii
ATCCAGAGATCTTATTATGGATTTCTTCATTCATCAGATATCTTTTAAACAGTAATTCAACAAAATAAACTAACACAGATGAATAGGACACATGAACACCAGGATTTAAGGTGGAAACCCAAATTGGGAGAAAACCACCGCTGCTGTTGTCTCTGTCTTCAATGAATATTATTAAGAAAACATTCTATAAAAATGTACTAGTGCAGACTCATACTAGTACGCAGGCTTCTACTTGCAGAAGGCTACAACCTTCTCTCGTTTACCAGACTTTCCTGGAAGGGAGCTTCAACCCCCTGAAGATAGCACCAGTTTCTACTGGTAGATTGCTACTACTAAAGGGTTTAACCCTCATACTCACTGCTGACCACGTTTCATTAATTTTCACACTGGATCAGGCAGTTTCATCTAGTGGTTATGACAGTAACAGAAATTATCTCAAGAGTAAACACAGATCTACAGACTGTCAGGCAGTTACCAAAAGACACATATTAAACAACTCAATAAACCTGGAGATGATGCCTCTGATCTCGTGGTTGCTGAACCCACAACCAAGATCTCTCTGTCAATGTAGATCTGCCGCCCAACTGCCACAAGGAGGATCCTCTTTCTTCAAACCTTTCATGCTGCCTACACAACTGACATCACCCACCAGTAGATATCCCTACTGTCAGAAAAATGGCCTCCGCATCCTTCGAGCTCTCACTCTGCCGAGAGCATCGACCCCTTTTAAGCCCATTGGTCCAGGACCCGTTCAATGCTTATAGGGTCCCATATTTATTGCTCAGAGGAAATCGGGCTCCTGTTTTTAAAATTTGAATTAAACCTACGTACGCCCTTTTAAATCAATGGTCCTGATCATTTTTGGATTTGACGGTTTAGATTCACTTCGTGATTTCGCATTTCGCAAAATCGGGGTTTTTTATGTCAAGTGACTTTGTCATTACAAAGTCTTGATCCCTGATGCCGATGCGCCCCTTTCCATGCGCTAGCCCTGCTGGCTATAGGCCTTGGCCTACATGACCATCTACACATGACCTTAGTCAAACCTCTCATCGGGGTTTCAACGTTTTCGATGTCACCATTCACATGCTTCCGGGATTCTCGATCCCCGATTTCTCGATGTGTCCCTACACACGCTGGCAGCTGGCCCCCACTCATCGGGGTTTCACGGATCACGATACTAAACTGCACAAAACCTTTGTGCCCGGGATCTCCGATATCCCGATTTCCGATTAGCCGATGAACGACCTCCTGTCAGGCCTTTCGCCGATGGCACCAATCTCCTGCCACGCATCCTCTCAGATGGATGGTCCCGATTGTGTTGGGATTTAGGGACTTCCGATGTCTTGTTTCTTTTGACCTTGGGAACTCCAATTTCCCGATTGGCGATATCCTAACTCGCTCCTGATTTCCGACACCTGTCCCTCAGATGGACGGTCTCGATGCCTTCGAGATTTCGAGACTTTCGATATCTCATTTCCTTTGACCTCAGGAACTTTGATTTCCCGATGTCCAATATGCCGACAGTGCCTTGATCTTCGACACCTGTCCCGCAGATGAATGGTCCCGATCGTCGATGCCTCTGCTGACGTCACACGTGGTTTGACACGTGTTAGATCCTGCCACGTGTCACTTTGATTCGTGACTTACATGTTCTTGAAGTGTTGAATCTACTTGACACCTGTCATTCCCTGGTTGTGCCACGTGTCCCTTACTGACGTGGTCTGTTGTCGTGAGTTGGATCAACGGTTCATATGCAATCTTGGCTCAACGGCTACGATTTCATCGCGATTTCAAGGTTTTCGTTGTCATTTATCAAGAGACTCGTGAAACTCCAATTCTCGATTCTCCGATGAAGCCTCCTGTCTACATGTGGATGGTCCCGATCGCTGCTTGATTTAACGGCTATGATTACATCGCGAAATTGCATATCGTGATTTCGGGGTTTTCATTGTCATTGTTCACGAGACTCGTGAAACTCCGATTCCCGATTCTCCGATGAAACCTCCTGTCTACACGTGGATGGTTCCAATTGCTGCTTGATTTAATGGCTGTGATCAAATCACGAAATCGCATATCGCAATTTCGGGGTTTTCGATGTCAATTGAACTAGACATTTCAAAGTCTCGATCCCCGATTCTCCGATGGCTTATCTCCCTCGCAGCTTTTGCATATCTGATGACTGTTGGGTATCTTCTTTCAATCTGACGACTCAGATTACTTCTTCTGCATGCCAACTCTTGCGCTTAACATCTGCGCAGCTTCTCCCGATCCAACATCTATCAGGATTTCCAAGTGAGATCCGATGGCTCTCGGTCTCTTTCCTGTGCTTCTTGCGTGTATAAGAAAGATATTCCTCCTGAGCTTATTCTCCTCGAATCCTTAAAGGATTTCGATGTCTTCTTCACTGTTGTACTTAAGCCAGCATCACTACTGTACTTGCCATCAATGACAAGTCTACGCTGCCTGTAAAAACAGTTCCAACATCACGTGCGTTTTATCCATATTGTAAAAATTCTAATGATGATATGTTCATCCCACGTCATGCAATCAAGAATGATGCGCTGGTGAAAGTGGACAATCAGGGAAACTCGAGTTGCACGTCTAAATTGGATTGCAAAGTGGATCTCGTTCAGTAACACATGCTTCACAATCATGGCGTCCGAAATAGAAAATTTTAACCCATCATCCCAGGTACATGAACAATACTACATGGCTGGTGACATCAAATCACCGCATCATTTCCCCAACACACATCACCCACAATTGTATGGTAAGTTTTCAATGTTGAAAAACATAACTGAGTATTTTCACCAGTGCAAGACCTCGGCCCAAATAGCATATCGTAGGGTTTGGTGTGTAGAATCGTTTGGGGTTTTGAATTGCAAATGGCAAGAAGATGCAGTGGCTCTTTGTTGAGAAAAGAATTGGACAGTCTGTCCTTCCTGTTAGTGATAAAAAATGAACTGGCATTTTTGATAGAATGATGCTTAAAATTGCAAGGCACTTTTCAATCCCTTCCCGAGCTCCAAATGAAGATTTGAAAACACCATTGGAAATCTTAGGATTTCTAGATGTCGATCGACTATTCAGGCATGAAAAACAGATTTTCTATGACCAAGAAATTTGATTTTTAAAAATTTGCTCTTTTCACCAGCTAATTCGCCTAAAATTTTGCTAGTTAGCTGGCGAAAGCACTGCCTTTCACCAACTTAGGAGCGGATTTGTCAGTAAATAAGTTGGTGAAAGCCTGTCATAGCCAGAATGTTATGGTTTTTACCCATATCGTAAATTTTTTCATGAGAATGAATTGAAACCTCTTCTAAGGCTTTATTAATGAATTATCAAATCTATCTAATCAACTACTTTTGGAAAATGAAGAGAAGAAAAGGTGTACAAATGTTATTTACCATCCTTAAAAGAGGCAGAATTTCAGGGTTTTGGGAGCCACATCACATAATTCAAATTTCATTTTTAGATTATCAAACCAGAGAGCCTTGGGAGGCTGAGATACACGTCATCAGATTTCAACCACATTTTGAGGTGCCAGCAAGATGAATTTTGTTACTTATTTATAGCAAAGAATGACATGTTTTTCTAGGTAGCATTTTTGGCTTTATCTTTCAGCCTTTTCATCACATTGAAGGATGTCGAATACTCTTGTAGCTGTCGAAGACTTCAGTTTAGATATGGTTTGATTTCCTTAAATAAAGGATCCGTTCTTTAGAGTTTACAATGAGTTGTATTCTATGTTATTTTTAGTATCCTAGATCCCTTTTCATAGGATCTAATCTGTGCATTGTAAAGGCTATAAAGCCTAGGAATTTAGTCTAAGAAAGGGTTCGATTTAAGATACTCTTATGCTATGTAAACAGATTTTTTGATGCTAATGAAAAAAGATAGACTTCTCTCTGCTACAATATCAGATTTTATCACTTGTCTTCCTCTATTTTAATTAAACTGTTTTAGCTGCAGTGTCTTTCATCTCACCATTCAGCTCATAGTTTACTTAATATTGTTCTACACAGTTTTATAAACCCTACATGTTGTATTTGGTTTAGTAACTCTGTATTCTCATCCATTTAAGCTTGCCATCTAATTATTGTTTCATGAGAGCTTTGTTTTGTTTTGATTACCCATTTAAAGTCTGAGTACTGAGTTATAATTTGTTATCTCATTGATCCATCTATAAAAATACCAAAAACCATTTCATTTATAAGTTACCAAGCATCTTTGGTTTACAACCCCAAAGAGTTCCTTGGAGTGATAACAACTACCATTAGCACTTGTAAGAAATTAAATCTCAACATGTAGTCTAGCTACATTGATCGAACTAACAATGCTAGCGATCTACTATCATAAAGAAGGGAATTGCTAACTATTAACTGTGTTGTAGCAATTTAACAAGGTGATTATCATAGCAGTTACATGACAATTAATATAGCATTAACAAGTTAGTTTACATGACTGTTTTCATAATAAGTAATATAGCAATAACAAGGCATTTAACATTCTAGTTAACATACAATTAACATAACATTAACAAGGCAATTTGTATGATTGTTAACATAACCATTCATAGCACAATAACCAGGCGATTTATATAACTGTTAACTATTTAACTCACTATGGCATTTTAATCAGTAGAAGGAATCTGTTGACCAATAACATTGTTGTAGCAATTGTTCTAGCAATTAATAAGGCAAAAATATAGCATTTCATATTGCAATTAACATGGCCTTTAACAGAAAAAAGGAGGATGCTAACCATTAACATTGCTACAACAATTATTCTAGTAATTAATAAGGAAACAAAATAGCATTTATTATTGCAGTTAACATGATAATCAACATGGCCAGTAACATTGTTGTGGTAATTAAAGCTTGGCAAAGAGAACGTTGGGTATGCGTTCAATGTGAAGGAGGATAAAAGGGACAAACAAAACTATAGAAGGACCAACTCGTGGTTAGTCAACAACAACTCAAGCAATGATTAAGGCAAGTCGTGGTCATTTAAGACGACAACACTGTCAATTTCTAATTATCAAAAACGTGGTCACTCCAGCAAGTAAAGTTGTGATTTAAATGGATAAAATCGTGGATGATTTCTACAACAACACAATTAACTTCTGATTATCAAAAACATGGTCATTACGACAAGTAAAGTTGTGATTTAAATGGATAAAATCATGGGTGATTTCAGCATGCAACATAGTCCGTTTTTAATTTCCAAATCGTGGTCTTTCACAATAGGAAATTTGATGAATTGAAAAGCAAAAACATGGGCATTAACAGGAATCAAATGGTAGCAAAAATTTAAAGCAAAATACAGTCTTCATCAAGGGAAAAATAGCCCCAAAGGTAAAACGAAATGCAGACAAGAATAATTCCTCTTTTCCATTGTCAAAATACAAAATAAAAATGCAGACCAGAAATCATTTCATTTTTCATTGCTAGAATACCCAATGTAAAATGCATAGATGAATTCATTTCATTTTTCATTGTCAGAATACCCAATGTAAAATGAAGAGATGAATTCATTTAATTTCTCATTGCCAGAATACCCAAAATAAAAATGCAGACCAGAAATCATTTGGTTTTTCATTGCCAGAATACCCAATGTAAAATGAAGAGATGAATTCATTTCATTTTTTATTGCCATAATACCCAAAATAAAAATGCAGAGTAGAAATCATTTTGTTTTTCATTGCCAGAATACCTAATGTAAAATGAAGAGATGAATTCATTTCATTTTTCATTGCCAGAATACCCCAATACAATGCAGACAACAGTAAGAGAATGCAAGGATCCAATGGGAAGGGTCATGGAATGATTGCAGGGGTTCTATCAGTCAAGGAATAGAGAAAACCAACCAGGACACAAGATAATCCACATGCAGAGGTCGTTTCCAGATGGTGGAATCAACAATCAACCAGGGACAAACATCAAGGGTAGATGACTAACAAGTTCATCCTCCGCTTATCATCCTCATATAGAAAAGAAGGGCATTGAGATCCATTGGTCTTTTAACACTAAGGTGACGACCGTAGATTAGGTTCCTAGCCAACTGCTCAGGCGAGGACTGGTGAGATAGGGACGAAGGCTAAAAAACCAGGAAGGTCATAATCAACACAACAAGGTGGTCAAGATGTGCGGGGAAAATAATCCATGGGAGTCGATCTATCATCGATCTAGGCTAAGAAAATTTCAGAAAACCATCTAGACAATCAGTTCACTCACCCAAGCAAAAATGCAAAATGTTACGTCACTCCCACAAGTTAAGTCAATCATGTAGATATTTCTGCAGCGTAATGTTATGCAAATAGAAGAGATCCAACCTCCATCTCCTCCCTTCATTATATAGAGTTTCATGGTTCCTTACTTTCCAAAAATCTTTTTTAGTTAAGTTTTTAAAATTTAATTCCTAAAAATTCCTCCCCGTACAAGCGTCACCGATCCCCTTCATTCCTCCATAAATTAATTTCTTTAATTAATTAATTATCTTTATTTCCCTCACGCAGCTAGAGTTACTCCTAGAATCACTCCTAGGTGTCCCCAAATTCTTTTACAGGTTTTAATGACTTTCCCCACCATTAAATTGCTAGTTTTGTTTAAATTAGAAATCTCTTAAATGGTATATACTTTACTAATTTTGACTTTTCGCTTTTTCCCTTATGTTCCCTTTTTCCCTTTTTATGTTTACCCCTTTTCCTAGTTTCCTAATATTTTAGATTTTCCCTCTTTCCCCTTTTTAATTAGAACTCAAAAAGGAAGGTGCGGAAATTAATCCCTTTTCCCTTTTCTCATTTAATTAGTATATTTTAAATTATCAAAAAGATAAAACAATTAATTCCCCTTTTTTTTTAATTTTATTCCAACAGATTTTTCTATTATTTTTTTTGAATAAATTAAATTTCTTACTCCCTCCGTGTTACAAGATTTAACAAAGAACATACTCTCTATTTATTTTGTTTATATATATATCAAAATTATTTTAATAAAAAGGATAAATTTTTACCACTAGCATGATTAAGACCTAGACCTTAATTTTCGTGATGGGCGACATTTTATTAGGGATTTTTTTTTTTTTAAATTCTTATCACATTGTTCATCCTAAGGCCGTCTAGGTTCATTCATTTATCAAAACAATGTGACGTTCCCTTCAGGATGCACTAGGTGCTCCAAGAGTGTCACTCACCTCCTCTATTCCCTTGCGCGACGTGCCCTTCAGGACGCACTACGTGCTCCAAGGGTGCCACTCACCTCTTTCCATTTTTCTTGCATGACGTGCCCTTCAGGATGTACCATGTGCTCCTAGGGTGTATATCACCTCTTGACTGACTTGGTAGACATTAAAAACCCCTGGAGTCAATACTCCACCAAGTGAACTTGTGGGAGACTAAGGGCCTCTAAGGAATAAGGCCCCCGCCTTCTTGTGCGCCCCTTAGAATCATCGTGAGTGACTGTCACAGTTTTCCCTCACGGCATCGTGGGTCCTCTCGAACTAGGTAAACGTAAACCTACAGTTCAATCCATGGTGGGAGTGCTAGTAGGTTGTGGCAGGGTTGCTGTCCACACCTCTCCCTCAACATCTCTGGTAGTCGTGTTGACCCCTTTACTCCACATGTGAGTCTATTTGGCAAGCTATCGACAGCCTGCATCATCGACAAATCATGTCAGAACATATCCATATCATATCATCTAATCAAATACACTAATATCATAGTAAAACAATCAAACCCCAATGGTACACTCCCTGACTCGATCCAGAGTCCAAGGGGTTCCATCGATGCCTCTACATCCTCGAGGTCAAAAATCCTGCACACTCAGTAAAACAGAATCAATAACACCTGCCTATGTCGAGGTGGTAAAACAACATGTCATCATCCCATAATGCCTCATAGTCAAAATCAAAAGTTTTAATAGCATAATAATTCGAATCTCTTGCGAGCAAGTTTCCTCAAAGAATAAGTTCGCTTAGTGTGCCAGAGCGGGATGTTACATACACCCCCTCTTGGTCCAAACTTCGTCCTAAAGTTTCACAGTATATATGACGAAATAAAGGGTATCACAATATCATATGTTTATCTATCAAACACAAATGTAAACTGCTGGCGCATATCATATGTGTCCTCCCAAGTCACCAAGTGCAGACTATAATTGTCCCACTGGACCTTGACCTTCTCTATTATTCAACACCGTAGCTGTCGAACGCGATGATCCAATATGCGGATCGGCTCAGCAGTGAGCGCCCCCTTGTCTGATACATGCAAGGAACTCATGTCAATAACATGCGTAGGATCACTAATATAATGTCTCAAAACAGATACATGAAACATGTCGTCCATATGCCTCAAAGAATAAGGCAAGGCTAGTCAATAGGCCACAGGCCCCTTTCTCTCCATAATCTTGAAAGGTCCCACGAACCTAGGAGAGAGTTTAGCTCCCTTCCCAATATTGATCAAAATTTTATGCAGTTTAACCCACAAGAAGACTCGATCACTGACCTCGTAACTACAGTCAACATAGTGTGCCTCGACATAACTCTTCTGTCGATCCTACGCTTATTTAATCCTTTGTATTATTGTTTTCATTTTCTCTTCCATTTCTTGGATCGCTTCTGGGCCTACCAGGACCCTATCCTCAAGATGATCCCAACTCAAAGGCATCTGACATGGTCGGTCGTAAAGAAACTCGAAAGATGCCATCTTAATGGTGCTCTGGTAACTATTGTTGTAAGCGAACTCCACTAGTAGCAAGAATTCTTCCCAATGCTTTTGTTGGTCCATCACGTACATGCGCAACATGTCTTCCAAGGTTTGGTTTGTTCATTCGGTCTGCCCGCCAGTCTCCACGTGATACGTAGTACTAAAGTTAAGTTGGGTTCCCAAGGCCTCTTGGAAACTTGTCTAAAATCGTCCAGTAAACACCGATCCTTGATCAGATATAATCCTCTTAGGAACGCCATGCAACCTCAAAATCTCACTGATGAAAACTCTAGCTATGTCAGGTGTCTGATACGTCATATTCACAGGAATAAAGTGAGCACTCTTCATCAGAGTATCTACTACTATGGAAATTGAGTCATGTCTCATTTCCGTCAGTGGAAATCCAACAATAAAATACATCAAAGTAACCTCCCATTTCGATTCCGGAATAGTGTGTGGTTGTAGTAATCATGCTGGGTGTCTATGTTCAGCCTTTACCTGCTAACATTGTAGACATCTGGCCACATAGTTGACTATGTCTTCCTTCATTTCCTTCCAGAAGAATAAGGGTTTAAGTTCTGTCCTCATCTTCGTGACTCCTGGGTGAGCCATGTAAACTACTCTATGAGCCTCGCTTAGGATCAACATCCTCAACTCGTTGTTCAGTCGTACGTAGATCCGATTTTTAAACCTCAATAAACCATCACTATCAAATGAAAATCCTTCAAATCTTGGTACCATCATTGTGTTTTGTCTGATAAAACCCTCGACCTCTTTGTACCATTCATCGTCACGCTGTAAGGTTAGAACCTTTTCACGTAGATTTGTCTGAAGAAGCAACACCAAAAATATGCGCGGTCTCCGACTTAATGTGCCTCCCACTCGATTCACTGTTCCTTTTATGTAAGTAATCTCAAAGTCGTACTCACTAAGAAATTTCGACCAACATCATTGTCGTGCATTCAGGTCGCTCTGCGTAAAGATGTGTTGTAGTCCACAGTGGTCAGTCTTTAGTTAAAAGTTTCATCCAACAAGGTAGTTTCTCCAAACCTTCAAGGCATATATGATGGCTAACAACTCCAAATCGTGCATTGCATAGTTCTCCTCACGCCTTCTCAGTTTCCTTGAAATGTAAGCGATTACTCGTTTGTCTTACATCAATACTCCACCTAAGACTTCCTTGGATGCATCAGTGCATACCAAGAAGTCCACGTCCATGTCTGGGACCCTTAGTATCAGCGTTGTTGTCAACAACTCCTTGAGCCTCCGAAATGCTTCCGCGCATTTCTCAGTCCAAACAAACTTCTAGTTTTTCTTCTGCAATTCCATGATCGGATTTGCTATCTTCGAAAACCCCTCCACGAACCATTGATAGTATCCTACTAAACCCATGAAGCTATGCACTTCCGGGACATTCGTTGGCATAGGCCATTCCATAATGGCCTTGACCTTGGTTGGATCCACAGTGATACCTTCAAAAGATGACGTGCCCTAAGTAGTGGATCTTCGATTGATAAAATGAGAATTTGGATAACTTCCCATACAATTTGTGCTCTCTCAGACACTGTAGTACCAAGTGCAAGTGCTCATCATGCTCCTCCATCGTCCGAGATTAAATCAAAATATCGTCAATGAATACTTGGACGAACTTGTCCAAGTACTCATGGAACACCCCATTCATCAAACTCATAAATACCCCTGGGGCGTTTGTCAGTCCAAACGGTAAAATAGTAAACTCGTAATGTCCAAACCTCATCATAAAGGTGGTCTTAGGGACATCATCTTCCTTAATCCGTAACTGGTGATACCCTGATCGCAAATTGATCTTTGAGAACACCATCGTGCCCTTCATTTGATTAAACAGATCACCAATCCTTGGCAACATATATTGATTCTTGATCATGGCCTTGTTCAATTGATGGTAGTCAATGTAGAGCCTCCACGACCCATCTTTTTTTTGTATGAAAATAATAGGTGCACCCCATGGTGACACACTAGGAGGTATCAGTCCCAGGTCTAGTAACTCCTTCAGTTGCATTCTCAACTCCTGTAATTCCTGGGTTGACATCCGATAAGGCATTCTAGCTATTGGTTTTGTTCTCGATTTTAGGTCTATAGTAAACTCCAATTCCCTCTCCGGCATCATCCCAGGTAACTCCTCCAGAAATATGTCCACAAACTCTCTCACCACTGGAAGGTGTTCTAAACCTTTCGCTAATCCCTTCTCGTTTAACGCAAGGATCGCATAAATCTTCCACCCCTTGCGCATGCTCTTCCGTAGTTGTAAGGAAGAGATGAACCTCAGGGAACTCCCTGGTTCCGTCCTACAATCACACGTCTCTGTCTCTCATCATCAACCAAGCTCAACCGTTTTGTCTTACAGTTAAGTATCACCTCATGTGATTCCAACCATTCCATACCAATTATGACATCATAAGATTCTAAGATTGTGACATATAGGTTGGCCCTTGTGATAAACTCTCCCAGGTTAAGGATACAGCCCATAACCTTTCCTCCAGCCTTTTGTTTGACTCTCGAGGCCATCTCTATGAAGCTAAACTCATCCTGTTCAACTGCCTTTACCTTAATCCTTTTTAGCATTGCACTGAAAATGAAACTCTCGGTAGCACCAGGATCCATCAAAATACTAAGGGTCTGGTCAGTGATGGTACTTGTCATCTTGAGCACAGTCAACTGATGTTATTCTTGATAGTTATTCACCACTGCATGAATCCGATGGGCCTTGCCCATATCTCCCACGGTAGTGGGTCCGGATGGTCTAGTCCTCTCCACCGGGCAGTTGCACTGGTAGTGTGGCTCCCCACACTTCCAAAACGCCTTCTTCGGCCCAATAGTCCTAGTACCTAAAGTAGAAGGTGATGGCCCTTCAGCCTGGAATCCTGGTCTGTTTTGTTGAACAGGCCTAAACTGTTGTTGATGCGGTCGACGTTGTTGTCGATGTTGTGGTCCCTGATAAGGTGTCCAATGTTGAGGCGTCGATTGTCGAGGTGTAGTGAAAGAGGAACCCCTCTGGAAGCCACGATATCCCGACATATGTCTGGTTGGTGTCTGATGCTGCTATGCTCCAGAAGACACCTGCCCTGTTGGTCTCACTGGAGTCCTGGTCTGACCCCTATTGATAAGTTCCTCCTCTACTATGAGGGCCTTCTGGACGACATCATGCAAAGTTTGAGGCATCAAAATCCTGACCTTTGAATGTATGCTGCCATTAAGGCCAACCATGAACCTGTTGACCTTAAGTTTCTCAGTGTTAAGGTGCGGAGCATACCGGAGAAGCTCCGTAAAATGGGCCTCGTACTCTGGCACCGTATTCATTGAGCTAACGCTCAATGAATTCCTATGAAAGGTACCTATCTCGAAACCATTCCTCGAACAGTTCCCATGACACGTCTTTGACGGCCATGTTCAGTTGTGGTAGGAGCATCTTCCACCATAGAAGAGTGCTTCCTTTCAGTTGGAAGACCACCATGTGGACCTTCATGTTGGAGGTATAATCGAAAAGTGCAAAGCACATCACCATATTCTCCAACCATGCCTCGGCAGATGTGCCCTTCAGGGCACCAAAAAACTTTGGAAATTTGACCTTCTCAAGTTCATGGTGAACACTACCAGTACCGATCGAAGCACACAGTGGAACCTCAGGGGATGTCGGTGCCCTAACCTCATCTCTTTCCAAATGGCTGATCAGTGCCTCAAACATGTGTTGAAAAGATCTCATCATTCCGACCACATCACCAATTGTTATCTGCTTCTGCCCAACAACCTATTCATCTCCCTGGGGGTTAGACCTCTTAGGCATGGATGCTACTGGAAGCGTCGCACCTCCTCCCCTAGCACCTCATCGTCTGCCTTCGTAGTGTCCTCTAACCATGATTACCTGCACGAATACAAGTCAACTCAATTAGCAACATTATAATCAAATAATCTCAACGAAAGACATAGTGATCCCAGGTCACGGGTTGAACTTTCTCTGATACCATGTGTAACAAACCTCCCATTTCATTACGACAACAAGCCTCACATAACAAGTGCAATTTTGTTTTTTGTGTGTGTGTATGTAGGAAGTTAATAATGGCATTATACTCAACATTGCAACACGACAACGAACACAACGCATGCAACTCATGCCACAAAAAACATAACGATCTAACATAAAATCACATCAAGAACCTAGAAGCAATGTACGACATTCAACCGATGAAGAATAAGAATGACTACTCGCCCATCCTACCCTACAATGGTTAGGACCTCTAGGACACATAAGCAATGCTCAAGCCCAAGTTCCCATCGATTTTGACCATTTAAGGTCTCAAGGTTGGCGACTGTTTTGAGGAACAAGGAGGTGTCTATATCCCACCCGATACAAGTAGACCAAGCCTACTAAGCTAAGGACAATCATCCTAACAACCCCACACACCCAAAATTAATTACACAAGTAACTAGAACCCTTACAGTGAGCAACCAAGCACATTAAATGTTTACAAAACCAAGTACAAACATTAATTAAAATGAACAACAACACCCTCAATGGGAAGCGCAAGCTAAAAATGACTTCGTCAACAACCCAACCATTAATCAAGGCTAGAAGGTCAATATCTACGATTTAAATTGGCGTTAATTACAGATCAATTAACCAGTCTAAATTCCATTAGTCAACGAGTTACCAACCAAACTTACCATGAATTATGACTCAATTTAGTGTGTCTGAGTTACCAATTAGGCGATATCTATAAATCCAACTAACATTAATTTCATATCTACATTAGCAAGTCTAAAATTTGCAATCTAGTCTTGACTCACCATACAAATTTTAATATTTATTACAACCTAAATGGACAATTCTATATTAATATGAATCCCCATCCAACTAGCCATAAACTTGAATAAAAACATTAACATTCTTAAAGTGGAATGCTACCATTAGCACTTATAAGAAATTAATTCTCAACATGTAGTCTAGCTATATTTATAGAACTAACAATGTTAGCGGTCTACTATCATAGAGAAGGGAACTGCTAACTATTAACAGCGTTGTAGCAATTTAACAAGGTGATTATCATAGCAGTTACATGACAATTAATATAGCATTAAAAAGATAGTTTACATGATTGTTTTCATAATAAGTAATATAGCAGTAACGAGGCATTTAACATTCTAGTTAACGTACAATTAACATAACATTAACAAGGCAATTTGTATGATTGTTAACATAACCATTCATAGCGCAATAACCAGGGGATTTATATAACTAATAACTATTTAACTTGTTGTGGCATTTAATCAATAGAAGGAATCTGCTGACCAATAACATTGTTGTAGCAATTGTTCTGGCAATTAATAAGGCAAAAATATAGCATTTCATATTGCAATTAACATGGCCTTTAACAGAAAAAGGAGGCTGCTAACCATTAACATTGTTGGAGCAATTATTCTAGTAATTAATAAGGAAACAAAATAGCATTTATTATTGCAGTTAACATGATAATCAACATGGCCAGTAGCATTGTTGTGGTAATTAAAGCTTGAAAAAGAGAACGATGGGTATGCGTTCAATGTGAAGGAGGATAAAAGGGACAAACAAAACTACAGAAGGACCAACTCGTGGTCAGTCAACAACAACTCAAGCAATGATTAAGGAAATTCGTGGTCAATTAAGATGGCAACACAATCAATTTCTAATTATAAAAAACGTGGTCACTCAAGCAAGTAAAGTTGTGATTTAAATGGATAAAATCGTGGATGATTTCTACAGCAACACAGTCAACTTCTGATTATAAAAAATCTGGTCATTACGACAAGTAAAGTTGTGATTTAAATGGATAAAATCGTGAGTGATTTCATCATGCAACATAGTCCATTTTTAATTTCCAAATCGTGGTCTTTCACAACAGGAAATTTGATGAATTGAAAAGCAAAATCATGGGCATTAACATGAATCAAATGGTAGCAAAATTTTAAATAAAAACACAGTCTTCATCAAGGGAAAAATTGCCCCAAAGGTAAAACAAAATGCAGACAAGAATAATTCGTCTTTTCCATCGCCAAAATACAAAATAAAAATGCAGACCATAAATCATTTTGTTTTTCATTGCCATAATACCCAATGTAAAATGAAAAGATGAATTCATTTCATTTTTCATTGCCAGAATACCCAATGTAAAATGCAGAGATGAATAGATTTTGTTTCTCATTGCCAGAATACCCAAAATAAAAATGCAGACTATAAATCATTTCGTTTTTCATGGCCAGAATATCCAATGTAAAATGCAGAGATGAATTCATTTCGTTTTTCATTGCCAGAATACCCAATGTAAAATGCAGAGATGAATTCATTTTGTTTCTCATTGCCAGAATACCCAAAATAAAAATGCAGACCAGAAATCATTTCGTTTTTCATTGCCAGAATACCCAATGTAAAATGCAGAGATGAATTCATTTCATTTTTCATTGCCAGAATACACAATGTAAAATGCAGAGATGAATTCATTTCATTTCTCATTGCCAGAATACCCAAAATAAAAATGCAGACCAAAAAACATTTCATTTTTCATTGCCAGAATACCTAATGTAAAATGAAGAGATGAATTCATTTTGTTTTTCATTGCCAGAATACCCCAATACAGCACACACAACAGTAAGAGAATGGAAGGATCCAATGGGAAGGGTCATGGAATGATTGCAGGGGTTCTATTAGTCAAGACATAGAGAAAACCAACCAGGACACAAGATAATCCACACACAGAGGTCGTTGCCAGATGGCAGAATCAACAATCAGCCAGGGACAAACATCAAGGGTAAACGACTAATAGGTTCGTCCTTCGCTCATCATCCTCGCACAGAAAAGTAGGGCATTGAGATCCATAGGTTTTTTAATGCTAAGGCAACGATCGTAGATCATGATCTTGGCTGACTTCTCAGGCGAGGACTAGTGAGCTAGGGACGAAGGCTAAACAACCACGAAGGTCATAATCAACACAACAAGGTGGTCAAGACGTGCGGGGAAAAGAAGCCATGGGAGTCGATCTATCATCGAGCTAGGCAAAGAAAATTTCAGAAAACCATCTAGGCAATCAGTTCACTCACCCAAGTAAAAATGTAGATTCAAGCATAAGTTCTAAAACAATTTACCATACAAAATGAATAAAGCGTATCGTTGCCTGTTCGGAGTGGATGTCTCATGTGCTCCTTGCAACTCCCGCGTGCCGACCGATGAGCCTACACCGGTACCTCCCAACCAATGCTAAGGGTACTCTTCTTCCCCCTTAGCCTCCCAAGTTGCAAAGGGGCCACACACTCACTATCCAGAGATTTCGACTAGCTCCCAGCTCGCCTCGCAAGGCCGAGCTACCTCTCCTCACCGAGCTGGGTATCCCAACTCCCACAAGTTAAGTCATTCAAGTAGATATTTCTACAGCGTAACATTACGCAAACAAAAGAGATCCAACCTCCATCTCCTCTCTTCATTATATAGAGTTTTGTGGTTCCTTACTTTCCAAAAATCTTGTTTAGTTAAGTTTTAAAAATTCAATTCCTAGAAATTCCTCCCTGTACAAGTGTCACCCATCCCCTTCATTCCTCCATAAATCAATTTCTTTAATTAATTAATTATCTTTATTTCCCTCACCCACCTAGAGTTACTCCTAGAATCACACTCCTGGGTGTCCCCAAATTCTTTTATAGCTTTTAATGACTTTCCCCACCATTAAATCACTAGTTATGTTTAAATTAGAAAGCTCTTAAATGGTAGATACTTTACTAATTTTGACTTTCCGCTTTTTCCCTTATGTTCCCTTTTTCCCTTTTTATGTTTACCTCTTTTTCTAGTTTCCTAATATTTTAGATTTTCCCTCTTTCCCCTTTTTAATTAGAACTCAAAAAGGCAGGTGTGGAAATTAACCCTTTTTCTCTTTTCTCATTTAATTAGTGTATTTTAAATTATCAAAAGAATAAAACAATTAATTCCTTTTTTTTATTTTTTTTTACTCCAAATTTTTTTTTTTGAATAAATTAAATTTCTTACTCCTTCCGTGTTACAAGATTTAACGAAGATCATACTCTTTATTTATTTTGTTTTAAATTTTATTATTATTATTATATATATATA
>ML778332.1:152921-174202 GCA_009831015.1 Picea engelmannii
ATCACATTGTTCATCCTAAGGCTGTCTAGGTTCATTCATTTATCAAAACAACGTGACGTGCCCTTCAAGATGCACTAGGTGCTCCAAGGGTGCCACTCACATCATCTATTCCCTTGCACGACGTTCCCTTCAGGACACACTACGTGCTCCAAGGGTGCCACTTGCCTCTTTCCATTTTTCTTGCAGGACGTTCCCTTCAGGATGCACCACATGATCCAAGGGTGTCACTCGCCTATTGACTGACTTGGTAGACATAAAAAACCCCTAGAGTCAATACTCCGCCAAGTGAACTTGTGGGAGACTAAGGGCCTCTAAGGAATAAGGCCCCCGCCTTATTGCGTGCCCCTTAGAATCATCGTGAGTGACTATCGTAGTATGCCCTCACAACATTGTGGGTCCTCTCGAACTAGGTAATCGTTAGCCTATAGTTCGAGCGACGACGTGAGTGCTAGTAGGCTGTGGCAGGGCTGTTGTCCACACCTCTCCCTCAACATCTTTGGTAGTCATGTGTGACCCCTTTACTCCACATGTGAGTCTGGTCGACAAGCTATCGTCATCCCGCATCATCAAAAAATCATGTCAGAACATATCCATATCATATCATCTAATCAGATGCACTAATATCACAATAAAACAATCAAACCTCAATGGTACTCTCCCTGACTCGATCCAGAGTCCAAGGGGTTCCATCGATGCCTTTGCATCCTCGAGGTCAAAAATCCTGCACACTTAGTAAAACCATGTCAATAGCACCTGTCTATGTTGAGGCGGTAAAACATGTCATCATCCAACAACGCCTCATAATCAAAATCAAAAGTTTTAATAGCATAATAATCTAGATCACTTACGAGCAAGTGTCCTCAAAGAATAAGTTCACTCAGTGAGCCAAAGTGGGATGTTACAACAAAACTCCAAATAACACCATTCCACCATTTCCTAGCCCTATGTCCTTATATGGGGGGATCCTCTCAAGTTTTCTATCTCTGTTATAACTTGCCCTTTTTTTAATGCATTTGAAGTTTCTAGGGATTATGAAATTATGAAAGTTGTTATCAATTGAATGATTGGGTGGGTATGTGAATAGATTTCTTACTCATTATTCTCTTCAATAGTAGTATGTTCAATGCTTTGCGTCATTCTCTCATGATATGTTTTTGTTTCATTATAATCTCATCTTTCTTGTCCCCTTATTGGTTATTGATCTGTGGCTTATGGATTGGAATTTTTTTAACATGTTTTAAATACCATGCAAGTGTGTAGGTTACAATCTTTAATAATTAGATTGGAAATATGGAATAAATCTTGTCACTTTATGACCAATTGACATTCAACAAATCCAAGGCATTGGATGCTATATTAAAAACAAG
This sequence comes from Picea engelmannii, assembly GCA_009831015.1. Lineage (NCBI taxonomy): Eukaryota > Viridiplantae > Streptophyta > Pinopsida > Pinales > Pinaceae > Picea > Picea engelmannii. Next base: position 154,289 of record ML778332.1, read on the forward strand.
AAATGCATAAATTTGCATGTTCATCTGTAAAGGAATGAATACTATGCCATGAAAAAAAGTCACGTACCCAACCTCCTCTTTACCATTGTTGAGGTAATGGGGTACTATAGAACAACTTCAAATTGATTTTTTATCATTCTAAAGTGTCTCTTGATGCCTTTTATTTCCCATATAACTCTACCCATGAATTTATCTTGCCTCATAAACAATATGCGAGGTTGAATTTAACTTTGAACACCAATAAAATACATAATTTGTATGCATATATTAAACAACAATGGAATAACATTGCATAATTTGAACAATCAATGAGGAACAATAATTGGGTTGTAGGTCTAAAGGATTGTCTCAACTATTGTGGAAATTCTAAGCATGGTTTCTCTCCAACCATCATTTTTTCATCCACATTTTCAAAAACACGTGTCCCCAACTTCTATGGGCTCTTACCAACCACTAAAATATGGGAAATTTATACCATTTACAACGATAACAACGATCAAAACAACAATGAAAATTATGGAGAAACATTCCCATATAATGTGAGCTATGTATCCTCTCCATGCCCAAAAATGGTTGAATAAATGATAATATAAGAAATGATACATGGGAAAGACAATGAAAAACATTTTCTTGCATGATACCCCTCTCTCTTCCTTAGGATATGACACATATGAGACATTTACATAGACCAACCCAAAAGTCAAAGATTGATGGGAACGTTGTAAGGATACATAGGCAAGAAAAGATAGTACCCCAAGGACAATGATAAGGCTAAATCAACCAAAAATCCCCTTTCCTCTTCCCCTATTTTGGTATCATAGTCCCCTTGTTTCTCCCTCAAGAAATAATTAGGGTGGATTTATATTATTGTGCATTTCCCTTTTTACAAAACCATGAACTTCTTGTAAGAAATATACCCACCACATTGTAAATTTAGCCCACCACTTGGACTCTTATGCATTCACTAGTAAGGACTTGGCCTTGAGCTCCACACTTGGAATATTCACAAATCAGACCACATGGATTGATTCTTGTTTCATAAACTATATTAAAAAAATAATACATGATTTATTATATTACAATTAAGGGGTCAAAACTAGGATATTACAAAAGGAAATTCAAGTAGTGCATTCAAGAATATGCCATTGACATTACAACATGTTTAGAAAAGCAATGTCATACACAAGGGGCTTGCAAGTTTCCATCCAAGGATTGAGCGATTTTAGCTCCGAGAAGCTCCATGGTAAGTGTTGTGGGATTGGTATATGGAAAGGTGATGTGATAGAAATATTAATCTTGAGCATCCAAGTATTGTCTCATGTCTCATCTATGCTTATTCGCATTGTTCCTTATCACTAAAGACATTGATCAAATTTTGAAGCAAGATGAGTTATTTGATGACATTTTATGTATAAGTGTATTTAGTGTATGAGGCAATCTCTACCATAAAACAATAGTTTATTGTTAGATGATTTTCAAATGCATCAATTATGTAGATTGAAAAGCATATAGCATGGATGAAAAAAGTGAGTAAATTTATCAATTTTAGGAAAACAATGTTCTATGCGAGCACAAAACTTTAGCCTTTCTGGCTAAATTGAATATGTGAATGCTGAAAGAGGCTAGATTGATGTTTTTGATGCATATGATCAAAATGCAATAGATATAGTTTAATTATTAGGCCCATCGGTACAAAAACATTTTTTTGTGTCAAATAGAGTATTTGACCACTCACCAAAAACCTTATCATATACTCTACATTGTACTTTTGATGGTTCAATGACATGAGGTTGGAAGAGTGAGTTGTAAGTTTATAATGTTAAAAAAACCAAAGGAATTCTTTGTCATACATTTGGTTATTTTTTTAATCCTACATTGAGCAACCTCTTGTTTTTTTTTGAGAGCATGTTTTGGCTTGAGGTTGTTTGATGGATTAAGATCCTTAGTCAGAAACAATATTTGTTGTAGCTTGACACGAAAGACTATGAGGAAAATTAAATTTTTGGTTATGAGTAGGGATTGGTACTCGGGCATACAAATCCAGTTTCCAATAGTTCTTGAATGATATTTTCGATTTCATTCTTCTATGCAAATGAGTGGCTATAAGGATGCACATTGTGTGGTATACTATCAATAATCAATGAAATACCATGGTCATTCTCCCCTTGTGAAAGAAGCATACCCAAAGGAATTTCAAATACTTGTTGATGTTTAGAGAGGACCAACTACAAATTAGGATGAATATCCTATGGGGGGGGTGTCCACTAGTTGTACGACATTGAACTATGGAATAATACCTCAGTGGCCTTTCTTGAATAACTTCTCCCTATGATGAGAGGTGATAATTTTAGGGGAACTAGATGTAATATTTTTGAGGGTATGTTTGTTCCCTTTCTTAGTGAATCTCATGTATAAATCCTTGGAATCCATGGTGATAGATTCCAAAGTGTGTAGCCATTATACCTTAGGAACTACATCACAACCACCCATACCAATAGAAAAAATGTGAGTTTTGAGATGATACTCACCCATTTGAAGTTTCATATTTTCACATTGGCCACCACATTTCATCATACTACCATTTCACATCAGCCACCACATTTCATCATAATACCATTCACGATCATAATTTGAAAATTAGGTATAGGAAGAACATCAGTAATTAGTTTCCTTGGCCACTCTCCTATGAAAATGAAGAAACCCCCCTGAAAAAACACTAAATTCTACAACATGTGCTGTAAAAATATAGTGAATCAAAACCTGAAAGTTTTGACCATAGATACTTTGATGTTTCTCAACATTACAAGTCTTATGCCAATTCAATATCACAAAAAAATATTAGAGAGAAAATGCTATAATGATTAGTCTAGAAGAGCCCAAACCAAGGTACATGGGTTTTGTGAGGAAACCTAATTAATATAATCTAGAATAGTTGTTTTGTTTCTATAACAAAATTTTATCAACTTTATTTTCATTTCAAAAACTGCTAGACAACTTGCAATATTGGCAAAAAATTACCAATTTTATTGAAATCAATGATGATAAAATATTCTTGGAGAAAATTTGACACATCACTTTTGTGAGGATGTAAATATTGTTAAACCTAGAATAGTTGGATTTCTCTAGAAGAAATTTTTATGGGCATTAAGTGCATTTTACAAATCTAGGTAGGAAAGTTTTGAAGTGCCAAAAAAAAGGCCTAAAGTGTCATTTGGGCCAGATTGTTTCTCTCATCTAAAGGTGATGTTGGAGTGCTAGATTTCAAGATGTCATTATTCATATGAAGGACTACAAGTTTCCACCTTTATTTATATATTTCACATTAATATAAAATCATCTATGTGCATTTTAAAAGGATGAGTTAGCTCAGATGTGTGCTCTATTTTAGGGAAGATTTGAATTACATAGAAGATAGTGACAATTTTTGGCACATGGTAAGAATGTTGAGCTTGGGAAGTGATATTTGGGAACTTTGCAAGACCATTATGAAAAAATCCCTACAACCATTACATTCCATCAAACCATATTTCTATCAAGAATTTCATCAAACAATTAGCATGCACATTTAAGTGATAGGAGAAATAAGTCAAACCATATTTATCCTCTGTGTGTGCCCTCCTCTGCATGTGCCCTAAAAACCATGTGTCCTCCTCCGACCATGTGCCCTCTTCTAGTGCGCCCTCAAAACCATGTGCCCTCCTCTAGTGTGCCCTTCTCCCGTGTGCCCTCCTTTTACGTGCGCCTCTCTCTCCTTCTCCCATGCTCCTCTCCACTCTGCGTGCGTGCAACTGTGAGTGCGAGAGCTATCCTCTGTGTGTGCCCTCCTCTGCATGTGCCCTAAAAACCATGTGTCCTCCTCCGACCATGTGCCCTCTTCTAGTGCGCCCTCAAAACCATGTGCCCTCCTCTAGTGTGCCCTTCTCCCGTGTGCCCTCCTTTTACGTGCGCCTCTCTCTCCTTCTCCCATGCTCCTCTCCACTCTGCGTGCGTGCAACTGTGAGTGCGAGAGCGTAGTTTTTTAGTTTGATTTTTTTTTTTTTTATATGTTGTTTTGTTTTGGTTTGGTTTTTATTTTATTTTATTTATATATAATATAATTTATATATTATATAATATATATAGTTTATAAATTGTAAATTATATATATATATATATATATATATATATATATATATATATATATAATCCCTAACTCATATCCCCTGAGATATATTATATAATATATAATCCCATTCTCATAGCCCCCAAGGCATTTAATCCCTAACTCATTTAAACCCCAACCCTTATAATCATTGTCTCCCTCTACTCTTAACCTAAATGACCTTTAACTCTTAAACCAATAACCCATATAACCTATAACACCTGGCAACTAGCAATTATAATTAATAAAACTTAACAACTAATCACTAATTGCTAACAATATTAATCAATATCACCTTTAATCCATAACTCATATAGCCTCTAACTAACCCTAACAGCCCATATCACCCTTAAATAGTATAACTACTAATCCACCCCTATAAACCCCTACCCTTATGACACCTATAATCTCAACTAACTTATATAACACCTAAAACCAACATAAATCCCACCCCCCAACCATTATCCCTCATAAATTTTATAACTCATAACATCAAGATATTTATAACCTCATGCCCCTTAATATTTATATCCATTAGCCACTGTAAATCCTAACCCATATAACCTCTGAGATAGGAAAAAATTTCGTCGTTATTGCCACGAAAGTTCATGGAAACAGAGATGAACTTTCGTGGAAATAGCAATGAAAACCTCAACTAGGTTAAAATAACCTATTCGTGGATATTGCGACAAACTTTCATGGAAATATTGACAAATATCCCGCCCTGTTTAAAAAAAAGATGAAACTAATGGAAACGTGAAAAATTTTTGTGGAATAATCCACCCATATGTACTAGTGCCTTAAGGTTCCATCTTTCTTCTTCACAAAAATAACCAGATCTGCCCAAGGTGACACACTTGGGCATATATAACCCTTCTTCAAAAGTTCCTCAAGCTACATCTACAACTCTTTCAATTTTGGTGTGCCCATTTTGTAAGGTGTCTTGGACACTAGGGTAGCTCCTAGCACCAAGTCAATAGAGAAATCAATGTCTCTCTTTGGTCGAAATCTCGGGATTTACAAAAAACATCTTCAAAATATTTCAAGATCGGATGGTTTTCAATACTTTCCCTTTAACTCTAGTTTTCGCTTCCATACAAGATAGAAAAATTTGACATCCCTTCCTGAAACTCTTTTTCAACTACATATTTGAAATATCTCTAACAACTACAACTTTTGAAATGCCTTGAACATTGCCTTGGCCTTCTTCATCAAGGCATGTGATTTTCTTGTTGTAATAGTCTAGGACAACATGTTGTTTTTCCAACCAATCCATGACAATTAGATAGTCATATGAACCCAATCATAGGATTTTCACATCTACCTTTGTTTTGATTCCATTCAATTCTATTGGACAATATTTAACCAACTCATTGATCCTTCTCTTAGCCCCCGTGGATAATTGAACTAACCAACATTTCTTATGCATACTCATTTGCAAGTGAAATATTTCAACAATGTTAGATTTTATGTAATTAAGGCTAGCTCTAGAATCAATTAAAATTTTTATGAGTTGGTTATCAATATTACCTTCCACTTCAATCATGGGGAATTTATACTTTTCTTTCTTGTTGTCCAAGGATGCATAAATACTTGTCATTCTTCCTCTCAAGTCTCCAACTATTTCATCCTCCTGAATGTTGTGGATAGTCCTCATTCTTTTTCCTTTGTGAGGGAAGTCCCTATACAAGTGATTTCCCTCACATCCCCAACAATGTACATGTTTCTTCCTTGGCCTTTTCCCAAATGAATATGTTGTCTTGTTCTCATTCTAGGTTGATTGGCCTTGTTGATTTGTTTGGGAGTTGTTATTGTAAAAGAGTGTCTTAAAACCTTTCTTCCTTTGATCTGTATTTCCTTTTATCTTTTCATTCCAAGATTTTTGGAAGATTGTCCTTCCTCTACTCTTATCATAGAGATGGTTTTCTCTTCTTATGGTCTCCTCCAAAATATTGGGGTTATAATATTTTATCTTATCACTGTAGAAGGAAGGTAACCCACTTAGAAACCTTTGGATTTTGACATTCTCATCCTTTATGAAGTCCACATACTTCAGAAACTCAAAGAACCTCTTCTCATACTCATCCATTGTCATGCTTCGCAACTTGAGTTCAAATAACACTTTCATCTTCCTCTCATATTAATGCTCCAAAAAATATTTATCCTGGAAATATCCTTTGAACTTCCTCCATGAGACCTCCCTATCATCAAGGTGTTTGGATTTCTTAAGTTGATCCAACTACATGGTTTATTTTTCTTACAAGTGTTAGGTTGAAATTATTGTTTCAACCCTTGAGGGATAATCATGCAACTGGAAATATTTCTTCATTTCCAACAACCAAGCGTTAGCCTATTCTTCCTTCTTATGCTCACCATTGAAATTTGGAGGCTTGATTTTCTTCAGTTCAAGTTGAGAAATTTTTTCTTCGGGCCTTCTCCTCGACCTCATGACAGGAGATACATTTAGGATGCTCTCTGACCATGAATTCACACAAGTTCTAGTAGTGGATTTATTTTGGGAATGATGGTGCTTGCTTATGCTCCTTGAATTCTTGTTATTCCCATGCTCATCCATCCTGCTATGGGATATAGATGTTGGCCCATGTGTAGCACTAGATGCTTTCTTTGTGCTAGAGTATTTGTTAGCTTGTCTATGAAAGATGTTTAGAATCTGTAGTATCTCTTCCCAAGCCTTCACAATCCTTTCATTATTTCCCCTATATCTTTTCACTTATCTATGAAAGCTTCTCATAGTTATAGGCTCATGCTCGCCTCTTCTTCCATTAGACTATGTCTTAGCATTTCCCATGCTGACATGTAGACCTATGACTTCTTCCTCATGGTTGTAGGACCCTTGGGAATCCTCCATCATTGTGGTTCTCATACATGAAACAAATTTCCTTCATGTACCTCTAAATTATGCAAGAAAATGTGCACGCAAATAAAAAATTTTTAGACAAAAATATATACATACACAATTCTAGAAAATAATGCATAAATATTTCTACTCTTTAATTCCACTAGTCATCTTATTTTGCATTGACTGTAACGTATACTATCCCGATCAACTTTCTGGGTTGATAGATGGATTGTCCTCCTCAATACCTTTCCAACAACTATTTATTTAGCTATGAGATCGAAGTTATGGTCCGAGGAAGTTTAGATTGTTTTCCCCTTTTATCCTTGTATGCTACAGGTGTCTCATTTTTCTTCATGTGCATTTTTATGTACCCAAATTCCAAATATGGCTCCATGGTGGTCTTCTATGGTCCATAAGATTTCCATAGATTTCTCTTTTTCCCCAAACTGACTTCTAAGCAAGGAGTTATGCCCTTCAAAAGTAAAATGGTACCTAAAATATACCTTTAACTATTTAGGTTGAAACTTCCTCATACAATCTATGATTTTTTCTCAAAATAACTCATTGGAAAGATCTCCTCGTGCTCTTTTATTTGAGTTGTAGAGACATTGTGTACCTTGGTACACCCTATTCTCATGACTTTTGTCTGCCTAAAAATGTCGTTTAGGCCCTCAAAATCGTTCTGCAAGTTGATGACCTTCAAAATTAGAAACGTTTCATGAAAAATCACCAGATTCTTGTTGTAATAGTTTGCCAAATTGAATTTTTCCTATTGTCAATAATATTCCTTCCTTTCCTCCTTCTCTTCTTCCTTTTCAAAGCCCCATGCATGCACTAATTCTATATTATGCACCCATATTCAATACATGCAAGTTCTACAATGTGTAGCTCCAATATTTAGCACAAATACCATGCACCAATATTCAATGTGCACAAATTTTACACTGCGCACCACTATTTAGTGTGCAAAACATTTATATTGTGCACCAATATTTATTGCACACAAATTTTATGTCGTGCACCAATATCTCATCTGCACCACAAATTTTGTACCACGTATCACCAATATTTAGTGCACACACCACACACCAATATTATGTATGCACCACAATTATGCACTGCGCCGCACCAATATTTAGCACACGAAAAACTTTTCCCACTTAGTTGATTTTTCATATTTCGATCTCACGACCATTGCGACCATCGTGAACATGTTTGTCTCATATATCTAATCCAATTCAATCACTTGGAAGTAAAAATGACCCCTTCATAACAATCATTCTGAGTGCAATTTTGACTTGAATTTGCTTAAAATTTGGGGATTTCACTCAGACTTTACCTTCTTCCCCACAATTGATACAACTTAAATTTTGAGATGATGAATTTACCAAATTCATGTTGATATATAGCCCATACAAGTCCATTGTTGAACCAAAAATCTCTGATACCAATATGTAACGTCCCCCATCTTAACTAGAGAACATTACTTGTGGAATATACATATAAATTTGAATTTTTTCAGCTAATTAAATTCCTTTATCTTACCAGCTACGAATTATACAAAAATTAAAACATTGTGGGTACCATGATTTAAATGTAGCTACATCATGCTAACTAACATAAATGTCACTCCCTTGCTGAGACAAACCATGCGCACAACATACTTTATACCACATGCGACAATTCAAGCACCGTGTCGAAAATCCCATTACCGTTACTACTAAAATTGGCTAACATATACATTTAAATACATAAATTACAAACAACATCACAATCAAGCTCATGCAATTGTCCATACTAGTTAAAAATGTAAATTCAACTAATAAATTCATCACAACAACATATGATTCATTCGTATGCACATAGTAAAAATGCACAACAGTCAAACTCATAAATTAACTCAGAAAACTTATAAACACTTATCGTTTTAAAATAGTTCTACAACAAACTGCTTGGAAAGGACATTCCACCCAACCATATAATTGTTTTTCCAAATATCAACAACAAGTCACCCCCAAGATGGGGCTAGGAATCCACAAAAGAAAGGTTCCTCTCATAGTCCACTAATGGTTCAATATACCACAACCCTCTGGTATTATCCTACAATTATCCTGAATTATTCCAACTCTCTTCCTCTTGACCTACCCAACCCAAGAAATGTACCTTTCACTGCTCTTAGTTCATCGAGCGTCCCATTCGCTTATCAGGGTCTCTCTGGCACAAGTAACCAAAAATATCTGTACTGGAAACTCAAGGAACTCTGCTGCTAGGAAAACTACAAGCAACAATAACACACATGTGTTGTTATAGTGCAACTCCCATAGGAGTTCACTCTTTAAGTTTGACAACTTGTCTCTTTAGTCTTCATCTCTAAAATGCTCCAACGTACTCCAAATTCACCCATCCTTCCTTCTCTAGCTCCAATGCTCTTTTTTTCCACTCTTCGCTTGTTTTTCATGTCCAAACTGAATGTGTAAAAACTGCATGTTCTTCCCATACGAATTTCCTCTATTTTCCGAAGACAATTGACTACTCACTCTGGCCAATGTTGATTGTACTTCAACCCCATGCTCTCTAATAACTATGAAATGTCACTCTCCCACCCACCCTCTTACATGATTTTAATGATTGGGTTGTCATACACTCAAAAAAAAAATTAGAAGTTATCCCCAATGATAACAAAATTTAGGAAAATGGGTTGAACTAATACCCATAATTAATTTCCCCCTTGGACCCCTCTTAGACACTCTTCTCTTGTGGAAAACTCAACCCCCATCTCTATTCATATCCCCTAGCAATCGGTATCACATTTTATTTATTTAAAAATAAAAAATGCATTATCATATCACATCACTTGGTCATAGCCACATTCATATCTATATTATGCATTGATTAAACTGGGAAATATAACGGGGATGTTACATACAACCTTATTGTAGTAGCTCTCAACTCAACTTTTTTCTCCTTTAATCTATTACAAAAGTTAGTTAGAATAAATTAATAAATCTTTAAAATAAATATTCATTTATTTATTATATAAAAAAATTAATATCAATTTATAAAAACATTTTAAAATAAATATAAACATTTTAAATGTATTATAAATTTTTATATATTTAATTTAATTATTTTTTCAATGTCATTTTTATAGATATAGACAATATAACTTTTATACTTTGTGATAAACCAAATATTTATGATCAAATAATGGTAAGTAATGATCAAATAATGGCTTCTTTATACCATATACACAATATTTGATGAAGCCCATATGTATTATAATTTATGAACCTAAACAATTTCCCTTAAGTAGTCATGTTTCATTTGTTTCATTTTTTATTCATATTTATACTCATTAAATGCAATTGTAGAAAGGAAGGAATGTGCATCAAGTAATTTCAGTTAGTCTCTATAACAACTTAATCATGCATGAATGTGCATCAACTAATTTGAGTTAGTCGCTATCACATCATAACAACTTAATCACATCATGTAATGTGACATAGTCTCTATCACATCATAACAACTATTTAGGAATAACTTGTTCATTGTATATTTGATTTTGCATTATTCTTCATGGGTTATCTATAAAGTTAATTGGAATATATTCAAAATTAGTGATTTAGGAATTTTGTTTTCTTGGTTGATCTCAAAAAGAAAGTCACAAATGAGAATGCCTAGTGAGAAGTCCCCTTTGGGGGGTGGCCAAGGACTTGAGACCTTAGAGTTACTTCCTTCTTAAACCTCACCAAAACTCAATATTTATTTTTTATCAAAAACTTGTTACTATTGATGATAACGTTTAGATAATTATTTTCTCGATCGTTGTGGTTGAACCACCATTTTTTAAATTGAGTTTGTATTACATCATAATAATATAACATATTGTATAAGTTAGTATATCATGTTTGATATAATAATATAATATATTGTATATGTTATATATTTTAATTAAATAATCTATATTTGATAGTTAAAGGTCATCTAGTAATGTAATTGTTCATGATTGTTGATTTTGTGTTCATTTTGTGGTGTAACAGATGTTGTGTATATAGGTGTAAAAGTATTGGTGACAATTAACAGTCATGGTGTATGCATGAATTGTTAAAGTATGTATGCACCAGCTATTAAAGTGGGCATGTGTTAGCTAAAGAGGTGAGCATGCATAGGTCGTTAACATGAGTGTTTACATAGGTTGGAAATTGGCATGCATAACTAGATTTGAGTGTGTTAATTTTTGTAGAGGTTTTGTGGGTGTAAAGGTGTAAATGTGACACGTGAACATGTGCATTAGCAATGACGAGAGGTTCTTACGGGAGTAACACCGTAGACCCAATGGTCGGTTATGCATTTTAATGTTCGGGGTATAAGGATAAGCTTAATGTGTGGAATGGGTGTTTTTTTGGTGCACATGGATCTATGTGTTGAATGCTCATGGCTACACATAGATCACTCAAATAATCCACAACCTCCCCTTCCCTAATTGTAGGAGGTTCAAAGATACATAAAATCATGAGAGTGAATAACTCTTAGATAACATATTTTGTGTGACCTTGTATATCTTCTCATCTTTGTCATTAGGAAGCTTCTTTTTTCATTTTGTTATGTTTTTTTTTCATGGTTCAATATGTTGCTCAAATGATATTACTATTATATCATTTGTAAGATATCTTGATGCTAATCTATGGAAAAGAAGTTTCATGTTGTTAACACAATACCTTACAAGGGATGGTATTCTAAGTTTAATCCTTTGTGAGAGTTAATTTATTGCTGGAATTCATTTAGTAGTATTTCTTGTGTAAATTATTAAGTAGATTTATTTAATCATAAATTGTTATTAGAAGTACAATTTATTTAGAAAATTTGAAATAAATTTGTGAAATTTTCGTGTAAAATAAAAAGTTTTACAATTGAATTGTTAAACTAATTTAAATATTGATACAGGGAAAATGCTTATATGTTGAATGAGTGCAATACCAATTGTTGCATGAATTTTACACTAGTTTAATTGACATTATAATTTGTGTGGATCATTTTTATAGCTCAATTATAAAACATTGTTAAGATTATGCTTAAAAAAATTCAAGCAACATATCTTTATTTTTTTTATTATCTAATAATCAATTTGAATATGACATATGCAATGTTTGATTACAAGTGTATATTCTTATATTCTTACTTAAACCATTCAATATAATTTATATTTATATGAATTTGCAAATATATATTCTATTATTAATATCTGGTATATTTGGTATTATTAGGTGGTTCAAAATATTTATATGGATTTACAAGTATATTCAATATATTTATATGAATTTATAAATATTATTTTTTTTATTATCTAATAATCAATTTGAATATGACATATGCAATGTTTGATTACAAGTGTATATTCTTATATTCTTACTTAAACCATTCAATATAATTTATATTTATATGAATTTGCAAATATATATTCTATTATTAATATCTGGTATATTTGGTATTATTAGGTGGTTCAAAATATTTATATGAATTTACAAGTATATTCAATATATTTATATGAATTTATAAATATATATTTTATTATTGATATCTTGTATGTTGTTTAAAATATTTATATAAATTTAAAAATGAATTTAAATATATATTATATTATTGATATCTTATGTGTTGTGAATTTATAATGGTGGATTATAATGGTGTTTTACAAGATTTAGTAGTGGAAGGTTTATACTCATATATTGTTACTTCTTAATTTTACTAAATTTATATAATATTTGATGTGAAGTTTTTAAGAGTTTTAATGAAAATATTATAGTGATTCATGGGTTGAAATAATGTACCACTTTTCAAGGTAGTTAGGGCATCACATCACTCTCTAAAGAAGGTAGTTAGTCAAAGTGCATTACATGGTGGAATTGTTCTAATGGTTCATTGACATTTTGTTCTATTTTACATTTTTAATGTTTTTTTAAATTTAAATTTTAATTTGACAATATAATTATCTATTTTTATTATTAAATTTTAATTTAATATATTATAATAATTAATATTAATTTATTATTAAAATTTTAAAATTTAAATTACTTTTTATTTATTTATTTTTATCATCATTTAAATCATTTATTATAAATAATTTTAATTTTAATTTATATTATTTTCAAAATGTTTATCATATTACCAACCTTTCTAACCTTTTAACTCAACAAAAGTATGATGATTTTGGAAAGCTTTTCTTAATACTTTTTGTACATAGAAATACAATTCTAAAAAATCACAAGTAATCACTTACCCTCTTAAGGTATCATCATCATCAATATAAAAATATCTAATCTTTAATTAAACAATAAAAAAAAAATTTCAATAAATAGTTATCACATTTTAATATAAACAAATTTAACTTTAATAAGAAAATAAAAAAAATCATTTTTATTTCTTTTATGTTTTAGAAATTTTCTTTTATTATATGTTATTAAAATAAAAATGTATTACATATATTAGATCTCATTTTCAAAATATTTATCACACTACCAACCTTCCTAACCTCTTAACTCAACAAAAGTATGGTGATCTTGGAAAGCTTCTCTTAATGCTTTTAGAGCACAAAAACAAAATTCTAAAGAATCACAAGTAAAGGTTGACCAATTCGATCTTAGTGAACTTTAATCATCATCATCATCATAATCACCCACTTTCACTATTAAATTTTAATTTAATATATTATAATAATTAATATTAATTTATTATTAAAATTTCAAAATCTAATTTACCTTTTATTTTTTATTTACTTTTACCATCATTTCAATCATTTCAATCATTTATTATAAATATTTTATAATATCAATAATTTTACATTATTTTACATATATAACCATTCATCATTCCATAATTGAATCCCTATAGTTTTATTTATTATAGACAAAACAATAAATTTAATGATTATATTCTTCATTTACATTCTAATTATCTTTATATTATCATGAGTCTACAACCTAACCATGAAATTTTATTTGTTGTCCTTCCTCTAATAATTAAATAAATTCTTTATTTTCAATTATTTTCAATTTATAAAATATTAATAATTTAAATTAATTAATTAATTAATTAACTATATATATAATTGGAAAAAAGTATCGATATATAATTGATTTAGGAAGATTAAATTAATGATTTCTAATATATTATCACTTACATTTTTCTCAAAAATCCTAAATGTATTTTATATTAATAAATTGATTTTGTAATTTATATTATTATTATTATTATTATTATAATGATATGAGTTTACAAATATATTCCACATTAATAAATTGTGTTTGTATTTTATATTATTATTTAATTATTATATATATATATATATATATATATATATATAGAGAGAGAGAGAGAGAGATAGTATGTTTTGAATTTATAGTGGCTTCTTAAGTGCATTAAATTGGATATAGTTAACTTGAAATGCATTATAATGTGGTATCTAAGTTCTCATAAATTTTAATGAAAATTTCGAAATTCAATTTACTTAGGTAATAGTAAAATTTGAATTTTTTTTACTTTCCATTATTAGAAAATGATATAATTTTAATCATTTATTATAAATATTTTACAATATTAATTTTTGCATTATTTTGCACACGTAACAATCCATCCCTCAATAATTAAATCTTTACATTTTATTTTTTAAAATTTAAACAATAAATTTAATCATTATATTTTTCATTTACATTTTGATTATATTTATTTCTTATCACAAGCCTAAAACAAGATTATCTATTATATGCACAAAATATTACATCACTTATGCGAGAATATGACATATTGAAAAACAAATCCATTCCTCGGCTAAAACATCAACGTTTTCAAGTCAAAAACAACTAGTCTAACATAGAAAAATAACAACACTGTCTAGAGATATGATCAAGATTACTATTGTCTACTAATTGAGATAAAATCAAGGATATACTAATAAGTGAAAATGTCATATCCTACTAGAGAAAAAATTAAAATTGATCCAAGAGACCACAAATTGACAAACCCACTATCCTGGCACATCCTCCCTAGGTTGCATGTCGGTTGGCTTCATCTTGCGCTCCTTGTCGAACATTGTCTCATCCACTTGGCCCCCATCCAAATAAATTGAACAACTCTTTGAACCAGTCCACCTTGGGGAACCCTCATCTTCTTCTTGATGCTTTGGCTTCTAGGAATGGAAGAACATCTCAAATTTCCCTTCTAGGATGTAGATAACATGCAGAAGGTCTTCCTACTCTATCCTATCCCTATGCAAATCCTACCCCACCATGGCCTTAGCAATCTAATAAATCTTGTCTATCTTAAAATATATTGTCTCCCTTGTTTTGGAATAGAAGGGGTCCTCTACCCAATCCTCTACTTCCTGTATCACTTCTTTGTCATATATGTTTATCCTTTGAGCTAGAGCCCTCTCTTCCACTCATCAGTTTTTGTATCTTACTTCGTTGAGCATAGCTCAATGAACATGTTCCCCACCACCCATGCCTCTCAGGATACCCATGTATCCTTCACTGGACCCTGGGAAGTGGAAGCTTCATTGTCATGCTTCCCTTCCTGCCCCCATTCCTAACCATATTTTGGACAATCCCCCCTGAGAAGTTACTCAACCCTGACACATATAGCCCATTAAAACTACCTATGAATAAGACTAACTTTATCTTTATATCTACTCCCACCCCAATGTCAGACAAGTTGTTAAACAAACCAAAACCCTACTTTACTGCATATTAGTTCACCCAAACATCATCATCACCCATGGGAATGATATTCATATGAACTTCCTATATGGTGTCTACCTCTATGAACATATTTTCCCATAGGTGCACCATCATAATCCCACTTCCCATTCCAACCAACATCTCTGAATAATGACATTGTATCAACCTCCACTTCCCTTTCTTACCATTCAGAATGGTTGGCCATGGATGTCGTGTACCATCTTAAGGCCTTGGGCTCCACCGCTTAATTGTTTTCATCATGTCGCATGTTTTGCACCACCCGCCCCTCACCAATTCCATCATTTGGAACCATCACCAAGGTACTTGCCACCTTCTCAATCATCCGACCAAGTGTACATTAGAGGAATGTTGTCTAATCGAGCGACAGTGCTGCCATGCAGGCTTGGTCTGTCCTGATGGCTTGCACCCCATCCAGGAATATTTTTTGGTCCTTTATATAATCATTAAATTCTTTATTTCCATTATGATTATTTTTATATATTATCTTTAATATACAAAATAACAACAACTTAAATCACATTTTTTTTTCATTTTCATTTCAATTATCTTCATTTGTATATATAAAGATAATAACTTAACATAAATAATAGAAATAAATAGGATGGGAAAAATAATTGAATGTAAATATAGGTTGACCACTGTCAAGGTAAGTTATAATGACCATAAATATGGCATACTCGGTAAATATCTGAGCTTAAAAGGGTCATGAATATTTATAAATGAAGACCTCATTCCCAAAGACCAAGATGAATTAAGGAAAGAGGTTCAAAAGGTAAAGGAAGCTAGGAAGGAAGGTAAATGGGAAATAATTAGAAATTAAAAATCTATTATTAGGGGTAGAGGCCAAAATGATAATAATAAATAAGAATACGGGACACTTCTGATCATTTTTTGTAACTTTCATGGCTTTCATGGCAAAAAGGTCCTATATTAAGTTGGATCCCTAGTGAAATTCATATTAGTTTTCTAGTGTAAACCTTGGAGCATGAAGTGTCTAAGGTCCCTAAAATAGAAGGATTTGTCTTTTGATCAATATGGAACAAGAAATCCTATCACTGAGGGATTGGAGGCATAGCCTGTTATATAAAAAAGAGTTTTTCACCTCATATTTGGTTTCATAAGATAGACCCTCTCAATCAATACATTTGGATAGAAATATCATACATCAATGCTAATAATACTTATGTATCAATTTTGTATTGTGTGCCTATTAATTCTACTTTTTATAATAAAAACATTCTAGATAAAAATTGTCCCTATAGTACCCTAGAATAAAATATTCATAGTTTGAGAAATGTATGTAATATCATCCTACTAGGAGACTTTAACATTAGAACCATAACTAACCAAGATATTATTTTAAGAAATGATTCCAACCCTAATCCTTTAGGGATATATGAGGACCTCATTTTAGCTAATAGATACAAAAGGAACTTTGAAGACCTAGCTAATAATTTGTTTGGTACCAAGCTAGTCAAGCTTTGTAGCTATCAAAACCTAATAGTTTGCAATGGTGTAATGAAGTGGCCAAACTCCAACCGAATGACTTGTATCCATGGGCTTAGTAATAGGTTTGTGGATTATGTGATATATGATATCCCTATATCTAACCAAATAGTAAATCTTGTCATTTTAAATGACCATGAACCTGACTCTGATTAGATACATTTGACCCTAGCTCTAGACTTTTCCATACACAAAATCCCCCTAGAAGAAAATTCTAATAATCAAAGGCACCTACTTTTTGACAAAAGTAGAGATGATATTTTCTTAAAGGATTTTAATCTCCTAACATATAAGGAAAACATCAAAGACCTCTATCATAGTTTTTTATGGGCTCCTGATTTTTCATATTTTATACCTTTTCTTCTCTCATCCCTACATCACTTTTTGTCACCTCTTTTCTTTATTTTTGGTATATCCCTACCCATGTTTCCATATTACTACAAAGATACTCATTTTCCTCGTAATGTGCATTTTTATTGAATTATATTGGTTCCTTAGGAGGAATTTGTATGTTTTGTATCTAACTCGCGGGGATGAGATTTGCTACAAAATAGGTCACTAAGTGTATGTTGTAAAGATTCCAACTGTTTGTTGAATCAATTGTTATGGATCCACCATATATTAATCAATTTCTAAAGATCTATGTCCCATGAATGTTGCATATTAGTTGATGCAAATCATTCTACTTGACTTCCACATCTCCTTGTTACCATTCTGGGTGAATTATTCCATTTTTGTGGATGCCAACACAACCAAACAATAAGATTTAGTTGGTGTGCATATGGTGTTACAAATATGGACTAAGGTTTACAATGATCTCGACGATGTGATTATAGGCCATAGGAATATTCCAACTGGAGATTAGTAGGAAATGGGTGATCGGATGTTGTTAAAAGAATTCAGAATAACTTCAAGTGATCCACTTCATATATCTCTATTATATTGAGCATGTTTTGATAAACACTCATATAGTTGTTGATATCAACTCCCTCTTTTGAAATTTCCTTCCCCTTCTCTATTTTCCTAACTTATTTTCTCTATTTCTTTTTCCTCTTCTATACTTACCCAAATCCTCCTTTTCTTTTTTCCCTTCTATTCTCCCTTTCTAGTTCTTATACTTAGTCGTTTTTCCAAGTGGCGGGTTCATGGGTTGGCAGAATCATGGATCCTCATCTCCATCCACACTCTCACATCATGAGTCTGACCGACTGCCACATTATTCTATACTTATCCATTTATGTAGTCGCAGGTTCCCAGGTTGGCAAGTTTCAAGTTTTCATATCCCATGTTGTGTGACATACATTTTGTACCGAAACGATCTGAGATCTACATTTTGACCATTGGAATCCCTGATCTCCTAAGTATCTCATATATATTATATTAAGTCTGGTCGATTGTGTTGCAACACTTAGCGATTTCTCAGCCTTTTACAAAAGTAGGTTGGCGGGTTCCCAGGTTGGAGGGTTCACAAAAGTCCCAAAATGTTATTTTCTCTCATCCATCCACACCACATTCTTAATACACATTTAGTATGGTTTAATTCTAATACCTCACCATGTAGATCTTTTAAATATTGTCATTAATAGGAAGACGGCTCAAGGATATTTCTTATTAAACCACATTAAAGCATGATTTGCAAAAGAATATATTATATCTCTCAAGCGCTCATTTCAAATATTATCTGGATCAAAAGAAAGAACTCGTCAACTTATGGAAGCAACAGCTCGACAACATTTTTGCAGAGACAATTTGAACATTTTTGGACGAGAGGAACAAAACTTTTAGTGGTCTAGAGCGTACTCTTATTATTCATCCCCTTTTGCTCAAAAGGAAGTAATTTGGACATCCGAAATTGCTCGTGTAGGATGTGTTCCTGAGGTTTTTGATCGGAAGGAATTGGTTTCCTTGTGCAATGAGAAGTATATACCAATTCAATGGATGATTCAGCTCCAAAACCATTCTCCCATCTCTCTTTTGCCTCACGTATTCCGTAAAATGTTGAAACTCCTAGAGCCAACACTCACCTTGAAAAGTGAAGATTGCAAGGACTTATTGAAAACAAATGACAACGACTTGGCCGATATATTACCTGAATTCTTGAACAATCCCATTTCCAACCTTGAATATATTACCATATTGAAATTCATCTTATTCAAAAGCCCATTTCGGGAAATTTCTTGGTTATTTACCAGAGTTACGGGCCAAGAAAATACTGCCATCATTTTCCGTATGATTCTTTACATATTATATTTTACTGTCAAGGAGTAGGTCATTTTAGATTGGGGGGAGTTTATTTCCATTGAAATCTCTTCCCAATTGTCTCAATATAAGAAGGATAATAAATTTTTTATGTCCTCTTATTTGGTTTTCGTGATAACGCATTGCTGCCAATTTTATAAATTGTTTATATGCAAGAAAGTGAACTTTGAATTTGACCTTGTTATCACATTTATTTGTAAAGGTTTTTTTTTGGTAAGAAGTGTACCCCCCCACCTTTTTGGATGGAAGAATATAGCAAAGAGTGGGTTAAATACCCACGTATCCTAAGTTTTTATGCCCGGGTGCATCATGCTAAGGAGTGCGTAGATCTAGGTGGTTGAGATCTACACGCTCAGATCTACGACATAGGTTCCATATCGGATCCCCGTCGTTCT
>ML778332.1:174289-193206 GCA_009831015.1 Picea engelmannii
AGGTAGACCACTTACCACCACCTCTTACCTCTCTCGACTCCTGCTGACATCTATCTCCCACTCTGTCTCTCACCCATTCCCATCACATTCTCTACTCTCCCTTATCATCTCATTATGCTACATCTTTCCTCCACTCATCGTCCGGTCATGTCTCCTTACCACTCCCGCCTATCACCTCCTGCCAGGTGTTCTACCGCTCACCTCCCCCCAGGGAAAATGGTCCCACCCCATATGCTACTGTAGCCTTTCATCGACCCCCACATCACCACTTTGTGCCATTTCACCTCTAACCTATCCCAACATGGTGCACACATCTTTCGCCACCTACATTTTCCCTATCACCTTCCATATGTCTTGTCTATCCACATGGGCGCTTCCCATCTCACCTCCAAGACGTTGATGCCATCGTCCCCACCAGATCCCCATCCACGTCTACCGACTAGGTCCCCTCGTAGCAGTCCAATGAAGCAGCAGATAGCCAAGAGGAGGCCACCACATCTTCCAAGTGTAGGCGTTGATCCCGTGCACTCAGATCCCAATGCAACAGTTAATGTAAATATGGAAGGTGGGTGAGACATCGTTTCCTTCCTTAAATAGAAGGCCAGAGAGGGACAAATCGTAGGGAAAGACTATCAGTCTAGTCTGACAGAGATCACGTCTGAAAGAAGACTGCATGGGCAGTGTGACCGATGTTTGCATGCACAACCTGACAGAGGAATTCATCAATGAAAAGACTTAAACTCATGACATGATCATGCCTTCAGCAGCAGAGACGGTTCTAAGTATATGTAGGATTTTTTTCCATTTGGTTAGTGTCGATGGTAGATCTACGCTCCCAATTGTAATGTTTTGATGAGGCCTCTGGTTCTCTAGTTATGAACTAATACTTGAGACTTCTTGCTTAATGGAAACCAACTTCTTCTTTTATTTCTTTGCTTCTGACTTTGAAAGCTTAGGCATGGATGATCCAGTTGGGTATTGTGACTATAGTATAGTGTAGGTTCGACTGTATTTGTTGTTTCAGCGTTTTCAGTTTCTTGAAGTTTTCAGATCCAAGAGGATCTTGTATTTGAGACTTTTCCTCCAAAGGTTGTTGGAAGTCCATATGTCCAGAACATACCTTCATGCCTCTCTCATCTTTCTTCTACCTACTCACCACTATACATTCCCCAAGAATATTCCCCAGGATAGGATTAAAGGATTATTGTTTGGAAAATATTCCCCAAGAATATTCGCTCAGGATAGGAAATTCTTGGATAAAAATGGGACTCTAGAAAAAATGGAAAATTACAATGTTATCAGGATATTCGATTCTAAAGAAAATCCCTCCTTTCTACCATGTCATATATTCGAAAAAATGTTTATTACAGAAGCTTGGGAAATTTCAAAAAGCATGATTTAATTTGGCTCTAGGGAACATGCCTTCCTTGAATATTTATCGGTCGACCTAAAAAATGAAGAAGGTTTCTACCTTGATGTCATGGTACCCTTTGGTATTAAAGTTTCCAACATGTTAGAGATAAAAAGAAGAGAGAAGGTCCTTCCATGTCCAAGTTGAATCAAGCATTTGAATTCCTCCTAGAAAGAGAAAATAAAGAACTTGAGCAACATCGTTCAGGCGTGCAGTGAATCCATAACAAGGAGAGAAGAGCTATTCAAAAGGCTCACGGAGGTGGACCTAGCCGGAAACACAAACGAAGTCGAAGATCCCAATTTGATCCTCAACCCGTTGTTCCTAACAAAATAACAACTCAATGATCAAGTTGAGGTTTTTAAAGGATTGTCAATTAAAAAATTATATGGCATAATTGAATATGATGAGAACGCCATAGATAACTGGCTAGTGGATTACTTCCTAAAAAATCTGGATATTGAAGAAGTATTACATGGAATTTCCATTGATATCTGAGACTTCAAGGGTGATTTGTTCAATATTAAAATCTGGTATGAAATCGACATGGAACCTATGAAAAGATACATTGAGGAATGGTTCAAGAAGCCTATCGATAAACTGACAAATGAAGTGCAAGAAGCAGTTGAGATGGTTCTTGTAATCGTTGATGAAAATGATAAAAGGACATCAGCGAGCAAATGAAGAGAGGAGCGACCATCATATTAAGTTTATATTGATCACATGCTTCTTTTCTTTATCAAGTACTTCATCCATTTATTCCACCTCTTTCACTAGAAAGGTTTAACCGAAGACTGATAACTCCTTTTTTCTTCTTACCAAGTCTTGTTGATCCTTCTATTGCCCACTGTCTTGCTTCTAAAAGATTATTTCTTGTATTTATTTTATTTATGATCAGTGGGAGCCCCAATCCTATTCTTTAAGAAAAACACATTTACAATTTTAAGAATATGTAACAGACTATATATTTTTGGAAATTTCAATAGAACTACATTGGGAACAATCTCGACTGTGCTTTGTAACCCTGTTATCAGAATATAAAGTATTTGAGGTTGATATATCATTATCTTTATTTGAACTTCCCATGTGTCCACTCTGTTAAAGTTCTCTTATGCATGAAAATCATCTTCTTTTTTATTTTATGTTATCATAAATCTTTATCCCAAACTATGATGGATGTGAGGAAATTTTGTTTATTTGCTTTAAATATGTTAAATGTGTAATTCTTGGTCCTTTCTCAAGAACATTCTTTAAAAATAAAACAAAAACATTTTCCTTTTGTCTGTTTGTAATTTTTATGTTTATTTGATTACCACGTTGGACTTCTGTCAAGTCCCACATTCTGAATATTTGAAAATCTCAAGAAAATCTAAAGAGGAGTACCACCTCTATAAAAATGCAGGGGGGTTTACATCCTCGTGAGGTTGTCACTTCATTCCTAACGGATTCAAGCATCAACATTTTTGGTGACCATACTGGGGAATGAATTGAAAATTCAGAACCTAGCCCAGGGTTTTTGAAAGAATATATGACTTTGCCCCAGGGTAATTAGCCCCATTTGGAAATTGGATTGAATAATCAATGAAGAATTCTACATCAATTGTACAATATGGTAATAAAAACAGCCCAGACTCAAGAAGAGTTAGAAAGGTTCTGGTAGATCCTAGTCCAAGAAGAAGAAAGAGAAATCCTCCGAAGACAGAGGAGAGAGGAACGACAAGACCAAAGAAATCAAAGGTTAGCCAGAGAAGCACAATAGCAAGGTCGAGACTGAAGATGGATGAATACAAGGGAACCATTACTAGAAGTAAAATCAAGAAACTCTTTATTCTTAGAAGTGAAAAGACTATCCATGAAGTCTCCCTAGAGATGGCATAAATAAACGGACAACTGCTAAACAAGCATCGTGAGGAGAGACAAGGAGGTGGAAGAGATGTTGCAAGAAATCAGGGAAACCCGGGATTTGAAAATCGAAGGAGGGCAAGAGATTCCCCTCTAAATATTATAGGTGAGCAACATTATCTCCCTATTCTCCATAAGGTCACATTAAAGGAATTTTCTAGAGACAGAGAAATCGATGCATAGAGGCATCTGCACTTATTTCTTGATTTTTTTTATTTTCACCGTGTTGAGTATGACAATGACATGGTAAGGTTGTTTCTACAAACCTTATTAGGAAGAGCATATGAATGGTATAAAATGTTTCCCAGTATATCCATTCACTCAATTAATGACCTCGAAGTTATGTTCCTAACTATATTTTCCCCTCCAATTTCTTACCATACACTTCTCACCGATTTCACCCAAATTGGTTTAAGGAAGAATGAAAGGATACAAAATCTCAGGTTCAATAAAACCTTGAGTAGGGTTGCAGAAGATAAATGACCAAATGATTCATTCATTATTGGTTGTTATAATAATGTGATGCCCCCAAATGTAAAATATGCTATCAGAACATCCCAATTGGATACTTTGGAGGAGGCAATGACTAAAGCCACTAAGATGGAATAAATTATGATTGAAACGGGTGTTGACCATGACATTATACTGGGAAGAGTACAAATGAAGATGGGAGGATTAAATATTGATAATCAAGGAGTTTCCATTTCAAGAAAGAACAAAGAATTCAAGCCTCAATCGACTAAAGGTTGACCCTATGGCGACACAGGAAACGAAGAAAAGAATCAAAATTGCACAGATGAATGAAACCATCAAACAAATGAATAACAGGATAACTAGATTAAGAAGGGGAAATAATTACATGCCAAATCTAAGAATGCCAATTTCAGAGAAAAGGAGGAACCCTCCCCAGTAAAATATAGTGAGGTTTGAAAACACAGATAATCCACAAAGACCAATGGTCCCTAGATAGCCTACTCCAAATGCGGTTGTCCTGGATGATGTCTATGACCATAAATTAATTGAGAAAGAGAATTATTACTCACTTGATGAGAGCTCTGAAATTGTGTAGACGGATGGATGCGAGACTTTCATGTATATTGAAGAGGGTGACAACAATCCCAAATTGCAAGAAAATTTTGCCTAGACAAGAGGGTTTGTAAATAGACCAAAAAATAAAGGCGATCCTGATAAAGAGAACCAAAAATAAAAAGAAAATTTAAAAGAAAATGAGAAAAGAGCAAATGAGAAAGCGATGGATGGTGTTGGAAGTAAAAGGAAACACATGATGTCAAATTCCACTCAAATGGCATATAATGATGTAGAGTATTTGAGTAAATTAAGAATAACCCTTCCCTTTATGGAAGTGGTGAAGATTCCCTAGCAAAGAGAGAACATTTTGAATTTGTTGGATGATCCATTTGAAAGAGAAGAAGTTGTTGTTACCAGTCCAAAACAAATCCCTAGTCACTCAACTGCCAAGATAAGAGGTAAAATTCCTCCCTTTTACATTTCTATTGAAAATCATGATGTTTCACTGCATAATTGTTTATTTGACACTGGCGGGACGAAAAATATCATGTCACTAGAGGTCATGGAGGCATTGGGCATGAGTTGCACCAAGTATTATGAAACCAATGAAATAATATACACAATTGATTCTAGAAAAGTGCTATCTTATGGAGAAATCAAGGACTTGATGCTTGGATTAAAACAACCCCCCATATCATTACAATTTTCAATGTCATTGTGGTAGACCTTCCTCCTACATATGGAGTTGTTCTCGGAAGATACTGGACATTTATGATTGGAGGATATATAATGAACAATGGATGTTGTATGATTCTACTAGGAAAAGAAGGAGAAATGATTAGAGTTCCCCGAGAACCTAGAAAACCCTTCTCCTTCAAAATGAATGAAAATAAATTGATGAAGGATTATATAGATGCCGATATTGGAAACTATGCTATCCTAGACATAGGAAATAATGAAAGTCTGGAGAAATCGCAAGACATGGAGAATCAAGAATATTCGTTTGAAGGGTACTGGAGGATGTCCTTTGATGGAGCTTGTTCAAGCTTTGGAAATGGAGTTGGAATTGTTCTTATGAGTCCAAGTAATATTATGCATCCACACACTATTATACTGGAGTTTTCATGCACTAATAATGAGGCTTAGTATGAATTTTTGATTCAGGGGATGATCCTTCAACAAGATATGGAAATAAACATCTAACTGTAACTGGCAATTCATAGTTGGTCATCAATCAGGTTACCTAGAAGTATAAATAAAAAGGAAAGACTTCAGTTGTATTTCAAAAGAGTTAACAAATTGATGGAATATTTCAGTTCCTTCAACATTTATTTTATTCCAAGGGACAAGAATCACAAGGCAGTTTCACTAGCCTTGGAAACCTCATTATCAAACCCATATGATACCCAAAGAAAAATGTATTTCCAAGTAGAAAGAGCTTTCCGACCGTCCATTCCCGATAACATTGAGTACTTACAAGTGTTTGAGAACAATGAACAACTGGAATTTTTTTTTCTAAATGATGATGATGATGATGAAGACAATCACTCGTCTGTTGTCCCCAAATATTGTTTAGAATCCGAATCTATTTTCAATAAATATTATCATGCTAAGAATCTCTTTGAAGAATTTTCAGTTCGAAAGGTGCAAGAAACAAGAAAATTCAATATTGGAACTGACAGTTCCCCAAAATATGTCAACTTGGGAGTTGATTGCACCACTAAGGAAGTTGATCAATATATTGCCTTGTTCAAAGAATATATCGATGTGTTCACTTGTACCTATGATGATTTAAAATATTATGATAAAACTATATTCCAACATATCATTCCTTTGAGGGAAGGAGAAAATCTAGTGAAGCAAAAAATAAGGATGATGAATCCCAAGATGAAACCTCTGGTAAAGGTTGAATTGGAGAAATTGAAGAAGGCATGAATAATTTATCCCATTAGACACTCAAACTGGATTTCAAATCTTGTGGTTGTGAGAAAAAATATCGAGGAAATACAGATGTGTTTCGACTTCAGAGACGTTAACAAAGAAAGCACAAATGATAACTTTCATTTTCCTAATATGGAGTTCCTTCTCCAACAAGTTACTGGATCGTCCTGCATGTCCATGTTGGATGGTTTTTCTGGATATAAACAGGTCTTGGTGGCTGAGGAAGATAGGGAAAAGACAACATTTATCACACCTTGGGAGACATATGCATATGCTAGAATGCCCTTTGGTTTGAACAATGTTGGAGCCACATTCCAGAGGGCCATGGATCATGCATTCAATGGATTGATAGGAAATTTTATGGAAGAATATTAACATGACTTTACGGTGCATCCAAAGAAAAAGGATGATCATATCCATCATTTGAGAAAGGTTCTTGAAAGATGTAGATTATATGGTGTCTCTCTGAGTCCAAAGAAATGCTTGTTCAATGTGAATCAAGAAAAAATGTTGGGCCATATTGTATGGAAGGAAGGGATTTACATAAATCCAAAAAGAATTAAATAAATAAATGAGCTCAACCCCTTGACATCAAAGAAGGGAGTCCAATCATTTTTTGGCAAGATCAATTTTGTTCGAAGATTTGTTCCTAATTATGCAAGTATCGTGAAGACGATAAATTTGTTACTGAAAAAGGAGTAGAGGTTTGAATGGACATCAGATACCCAAGGGGTGTTCAATAATATCAAAGGAGCAATCACCACTGCTCATGTCCTCATTTTTTTGGACTTTCAAAGAGATTTCATCATCTATTCATTTGCTACAAAAACAATTGTTGCATCCATTCTTACTCAAAAGAATATCAAAGGAGAAGAACTCCCAATAAGTTTCATGAGAAAAACCCTACTTGACTATGAGTTGAGGTATTCAAAACTAGAGAAGCATGCCTTGGATATTGTAAAATAAGTAGCACACTTTCGCACGTACATATTGAACGCCCATGTTATTGCTTATGTTCCCTCATCGCCAGTGATGATGCTTCTTAATCAACAATTGAGAGAAGGAAAATGGGATAAATGGTTGGCAAAGATACAAGAATACGATATCGAGATCAAACCTTTAAAATCTATAAAAGGACAAAGTTTATGTAAGCTCATCACAAATGGGGATTTTGTCGATGTAATGTTTTCAATTTCAATCAGGGAACCATTGGCTGATTCAGAATGGTACGGAGATATTATATTCTACTTTAAGTTTGGGTAATTTCTGGTCACCATGAACCCCAAAGAGAGAATAGCATTGAAGATGAAGGAAAATCAATATGTGTTGATTGTTGACATACTTTTCAGGAGAAATTATGATGGTATACTACTGAAATGCGTTGATGAAAATCAAGCCAAAGAACTAATAAGAGAATTCCATGAGGGAATATGCGATGGGGACTTTGCACCTACTGCAACCGATCGTAAGATAATAAGAGAAGGATTATATTAGCCATCAATTTTTAGAGACTCCTATGCCACAATAAGTAAGTGTTTTTCATGCCAGTAGTTTTCAGGAAAAACGAAGAAATTTGTGATGCCTTTGCAACCCATAATTGTAGAAAAATTGTTCTCCCAATGGGGACTTGATGTTGTCCAGATGATTAATTCGAAGTCTAGAAAGGGGCGTATATACATTCTCATGACTACATATTACTTCATGAAATGGCCGGAAGCGGTGGCATTAAAGAAGGTTGATGCTGAAGAGCTAATTAAATTCCTCAAAGACAATATTTTGTCGAGATTTGGTGTCCGAGATAAATTTATCACAGACAATGGTTTGATTTTCATCAGGTCAAAGTTTACGGATTTTTGCGGAGAATATGGAATCATCATGTGTCAATCATCGAATTATTATCCACAAGGTAGTGGCCTTGTTGAATCCAAAAAAAAAACACTTGTTCAGATACTGAAGAAAACCATTGACAAGAATCAAAGGAATTGGCATCTAAAGTTGACGAATGTATTATGAGCAAGCAGAACGACTCTTAAGGATAGCATCGGGATGTCTCCATACCTATTGGTTTATGGGAAGAAGTGAAAATTTTGATTAGCCTCGAGTTCAATGCATCAATTTTTGTGGTTAATACTGAATATAAAGAAGACAATTCACCCATTCAGAGGAGAATCGATTAGTTGTTGAAGTTGGAAGAAGACTGAAGTAAATCCCTGAATCGAAATTCTCAGAGGTGACTGAGCGTCGAAAGATATTTTGATCAGAGAACAACTGTAAATAATTTCAAAAGGGAGATTTGGTACTACTTTGGAACAAGGCCAAGGAGAAACTGTCCATTCATACAAAGTTCAAAGCACTCTATATCAAACCATATGTCATCGATAAAATCTTGGGTTTTAACTCCTATATGCTCCAATACATGAAGGGTAAAAAAACGATGTTTCCTGTCAATGAGAAACAATTGAAAGGTTTCTTCTCTTAAGACTTTCTCATTCTCATTGTACATAATTTTATTTTTTCAATTTGTATATTCTTACTCTTACTCCATAGCCCAATGGGCGGAAGCACCTAGTCATGAAAGGATATGGATTCTTGACAACCAATAGGGGGTTATCATCCCACAGTTGGAGCCATTTGTTGAGATCAATTCCTGCTTCCGAAATTTCCCTCCCCTTCTCTATTTTCCTAACTTCTTTTGTCCATTTATTTTTCCTCTTCTATACTTACACAAATCCCCCTTTTATTTTTTTCCTTCTATTCTCCCTTTCTAGTTCTTATACTTAGTCGTTTTTCCAAGCGGACGGTTCATGGGTTGGCGGACTCACGTATCCTCATCTCCATCCACACTCTCGCATCATGAGTCTGATCTACTGCCAAATTATTCTATACTTATACATTTATGCAGTTGTGGGTTTCCAGGTTGGCGGGTTTCAAGTTTTTATATCCCATGTTCCGTGACATACATTTTGTACCAAAACAATATGCGATCTACATTTTGACCATTGGACTCCCTAATCTCCTAAGTATCTCATCTCTTCTATATTAATTCTGACCGACTGCGTTGCAACACTTAGCCATTTCTGAACCTTCTGCAAATGTGGGTTCGGGAATTCCCGGGCTGGTGGGTTCACAAAAGTCCCAAAATGTTATTTTCTCTTGTCCCTCCCCACCACCTTTGCGCTTTTCCCAATACAAATTTGGTAAGGTTTAATGATAATAAATCATCATGTAGGTCCTGTAAATATTGTCATTAAAAGGCTAAGGGATCGAGGAGATTTCTTATTAAACCACATTAAAGCATGATTTGCAAAAGATTATATTATATATCTCAAGCATTCATTTCAAATATTATATGGATCAAAATAATGATCTTGTCAACTTATGGAAGAAGTATCTCGACAACATTTATGAGAAGATACTTTGAATTTTTTTGGACGATAGGACTAGAACTTTCAGTGGTCTAGAGCGTACTCTTATAATTCATCCTCTTCTACTCAGAAGGAAGTAAATTGGACGTCCAAAATTGCTCATGCAGGTTGTGTTCCTGAAGTTTTTGATTGCAAGGAACTGGTTTCCTGGTCCACTGAGAAGTATATAACAATTCAAGGGATGATTCAGCTCTAAGACCAGTATCCCATCTCTCTTTCACCTCAAGTATTCTGTAAAATGTTGAAACTCTGAGAGCCACAACTCACCTTCAAAGGTGAAGACTGTAGGGACTTCTTGAAAAAACATGACAACGGCATGGATATCTTACCTGAATTCTTTGAGAATCCCACGACCATCCCAGAAGATATTACCAGATTGCAGGTCACCTTGTTCAAAAAACCATTTCGGGAAATTGCCTGGTTATTTAACAGAGTTACGGGCCAAGAAAATACTATCATCATTTCCCTTATGATTCTTTACATCTTATATTTTACTATCAAGGAGAAAACCATTTTTGTTTGGGGGAAGTTGATTTCCATTGAAATCTCTTCCCAATTGTCTCAGTATAAAAAGGGTAAGAAATTGTTTATGTCCTCTTTTTTTTTTTCGTGATAGCGCATTGTTGTCAATTTCCTAAATTGCCTATATACAAGAAGGTGAACTGTGAATTTGACCTTGTGACCTTTTGGTACCAATCGTTATGGAGACACAAAACTTCCCTACATTTTTATTAATTTTTCAATGACTTTGTCTCGGTTCTTAAAGGATTATTGTTTGGAAAAGATGCCCCAAGAATATCCACTCAGGATAGTAAATTCTTGGATAAAAAGGGGACTCTAGATCAAATGGAAAATTACAATATTATCAGGATTTCCGATTCTAAGGAAAATCCCTCCTTTCTACCATGCCATATATCCGACATAATTTTGTTTATAGAAGATTGGGAAATTTAAAAAAGCATGATTTCTTTTGGCTCGAGGGCACATGCCTTCCTTGAATATCTACGGGATGACCTAAAAAATGAAGAAGGCTTCTACCTTGATGTCATGGTACCCTTTGGTATTAAACTTTCCAACATGTCAAAGCTAAAGAGAAGATAAAAGGACCTTCTCTCTCCAAGTCGGATCAAGCAGCTGAATGCCTGCTGGAAAGAGAAAATAAATAACTTGAACAACATCGTTTAGGCATGCATCCAAGACATAAAAAGGAGAGAAGATCTATTCAAAAGGCTCATGGAGGTGGACCTAGCCAGAAGCACTAATTAAATCCAAGATCCCAAGTTGATCCTTAAATCATTGTTCCTAACAAAACAACAGTTCGATGAGAAAGTTGATATTTTTAAAGGATTGTCAATTGAAAAATTCTATGGCATAATTGAATATGATGAGAACACCATAGATAACTAGCTAGTGGATTACTCTATAAAAAATCAGGATATTCAAGAAGTATTACATGGAATTTCCATTGATCTCTTAGAATTGGAGGGTGAGTTGTTTAATATTAAAATCCAACATGAAATCAACGTGGAACCTATGAAAAGATACATCGAATAATGGTTCAAAAGGCTATCGATAAAATGACAAATGAAGGGAAAGAAGTAGTTGAGACGGTTCTTGTAACCATTGATGAAAACAATAAAAGAACATCAACAATAAAATGAAGAGAGGAGCGACCATCATAGTAATTTTACGCTAATCACATCCTTCTTTTCTTTATCAATTCCTTCATCCAGTTATTCCACCTCTTTCACTAGAAAGGTTTAAACGAAGACTGATAAATCCTTTTTTCATATTACCAGGTCTTGATGATCCTTCTACCGCCCATTGTCTTCCTTCTAAAATCTTATTTCTTGTATTTATTTTCTTTATGGTTCGTGAGAGGCCCAATCCTACTCTTTAAGAGAAACACGTTTACAATTTCAAGAATATGTAACATACTATATATTTTTGGAAATTTCAAGAGAACTACTTTGGGAACAATCTCGGTTGTGCTTTGTAACTTTGTTTTCATAATATAAAGTATTTGAGGTAGATCTATCATTATCTTTATTTGAGCTTCCCATGTGTCCACTCTATTAAATTTCTCTTATGCATGCAAATCATCTTTCTTTGTATTTTATGTGATCAGAAGTCTGTATCCCAAACTATGATGGATGTGAGGAATTTTTTTTTATTTTCTTTAAATATGTTAAATATGTAATTCCCGGTCCTTTCTCAAGAACTTTCTTTAAAAATAAATAAAAAACATTTCCCTTTTATTTGTTTGCAATTTTTATGTTTATTTGATTACCACGACGGACTTCTGTCAAGTCCCACATTCTGAATATTTGAAAATCTCAAGAAAATATAAAGAGGAGTACCACCTCTATAAAAATGCAGGGGGATTTACATCCTTGTGAGGTTGTCATTTCATTCCTAACGGATTCAAGATTCAACAATAGTCTATGGGAAAAATTCTTGAATCTCTTAATTTATGTTGTTAATTTACTATTTTAACGGTCTTTGTTTACAACAACTTGAGAATATTTGATTTTAAAGAACAAATTTTTAACTTGTTTTTGAAGTAGTTAAGGGTGGCCACACTTATATATGGAGGCGTTTCACCTTGTCTCATAGACAAAAGGATAGAGAAATATAGATATTAGAACTGTTCATAAATTCTATCTTAGTTTTCTTATCTAATAAATTGTAGTATTCTTGCTTTTAAATTCTTGTTCATAAGTTTGTGAGTGAGGGTTAAGTTGTTAAAAACAAAATATCAAAATAGCATGAAAACCTCAGAATAAGTACTCAACACCTTGACAAAGAGAGAATTTCAGATAATAAGCCTCTTAGAGGGAGAAACCTCCTTATACACCACATAAATTTACAAATACCAGAGGATTCCAAATGAAAAGGTCTCCTTGGTATATATAGGAGACTAGGGGGTATAATTACAACTAATGTACCCAAGCCGCCATAAATAAAATAACAATACTAATGTAATATGCCCCAATTAAGGGGCAATGCACCATTATTTAAGGCTTAACATGTCCCTCCCCTTCAGACAATTTTTCTTTGCAATGCTTGTGTAATTATGGATGCTTCTTTGCAGGTAGTTTCTTCCACTTAATGAGATACTTTGAAATGGATCTATTCCTCAGCTAGTGAATTCTTGTGTCAGTGATATCCTCCGACTCCAATATGATTTTTCCTTCCTCATCAAGTTCTCGCAATATAGTTTGAATTGGGATCTTGTCACCTATAACCTTCTTTAAGCACGAAACATGGAAAATTGGGTGTACTCGCGAAGATGCAGGAAAATCCAATTTGTATGTCATATTTCCAATATTTTGCAACACTTTATAATGGCCATACTATTTTGGTGATAGTTTATTATCCTTCTTAGCTTGCTTGATGGACATCTGTTTGTATGGTTGTAGACTTAAAAATACCCAATCCCCTACTTCAAAACATATTTCACTACGATGTTGATCTGCTTGTTGTTTCATGTGATTTTATGCCATGGTCAGGTTGTCCTTTAAGAGTTGGAGAACTTTTTGTTGACGCTTGATGTGATCTTCCACTTCTTGAACCTTAGATTTTTATTTTAGAGAAGAAGTGATGGACGGTGGGTGATATCCATAGAGCGCCATAAATGGTGTCATTTTTGTTGCAATATGAAAATAAGTGTTATACCACCATTATTCCAAGGCTAACCAATTGAACCATTGTGTTTGCTTATCAGAGACAAAGAAATGGAGGTAGCCTTCAAGACATTTGTTCACTATCTCAATTTTTCCATCATATTGAGGATGATAAGATGAGTTATGAGCCAATTGAGTACCCAAACAAGAAAATAATTATGTCCAAAAATGTCTAGTGAAGATGGGATCTCTATCACTTACAATAATCTTTGGGCTTACATTTAGCTTTTGAACTCTCTCCATTAATGCAGTGACAACTATACTGGCTTTGAAAGGGTCAGAGAGTGCACAAAAGTGTGCGTAGTTGGTCATTCTATCAACAATCACCATGATGACACTCTTTCCTTTAGACTTCGGTAACCCTATGATCAAATCCATGGAAACATCCTCCCAGTATTGACTTGGGATGGCTAATGGTTGTAAAAGACTCGGGGTATTAATTTTTTCCACCTTGTTTTGTTGGAAAACCAAACATTCTGCCACAAACCTTTGAACATCAATTTTAAGGCCATCCCAAAAAACTTCCTTCTTGACCTTGTGGTAGGTTTTCAAAAATCTTAAGTTTCTTCCTACCAGAGAGGTGTGCAATTCCAAGAGTACCTTTTGTTTGAGTTGGGAATTCTTACATAAATATAAGTGATTTTTGTACCATAGTGAATAATTTTTCCATGTAAATGTATATGATGCACTAGAATCATGTTGCAACCTTTGAATGAGAGTCCACACTTTTTCATCATTCTTCCATTCATCCCTTTCTTCTATTATCCAATCAGGTTGGATGATCGAGATAACATAGAGAAAGGCCTCAACATTTTCATTCTTTCTTGAGAGTGCATATGCCATAATATTTTTCTTCCTTTTTTTGTAGATTATTTCAAAATCATAACCCAACATCTTGGTCACCCATTTTTGTTGTTATTCTGAAGATAGTCTTTGTTCCAAGAAGTAATTAAGACTATCATGATCTTTTTTGACCTTGAAGTGCCTACCTATTAGGTAAGGGTTCCATTGCCTCAATGCATATAGTATTTCCATCATTTCCTTCTCATAAATGGGTTTGTGTAAGTCCTTTCCCTTGAGTGGTCGACTTTGAAAAGCAAGATTCCTTCCTTCTTGCATTAGAACAACACCAATGGCATTTCCCGAGGCATCACATTCCACAATAAAGGTTTTTGTGAAGTATGGTGTGGTCAAGATAAAATATTTTCACATCACCTATTTAAGTTGTTAAAAAGCTTGAGTTTCCTTTGGATTCATGAAAATGAATTCTTCTTAGTCAATGTTGTTAAAGGTGTTTTTATTCTTCCATAGTTTCGAATAAACTTGCAGTATTAACTTGTCAAACCCAAAAAACCTCTAAGATTCTTCAATTTTTTGGGAATCGACTAGTCCATCATGGCCTTAATCTTGTTAGGGTCTACCTTGACACCTTCATGAGATACAATAGGACCCAAATACTATACCTCATTCACCCTAAAGAAACATTTGGATGGTTTGGCATATAGTTGTTTCTCCTTTATAAGTTGTAGCACCCTGTCAACATGTCGAACATGATCCTCCCAAGACTTGCTATAGATTAATATATCATCAAAAAATACTAACACAAATTTTCAAAGGAAGGGCTTGAAAATGGAATCCATCAACCCTTGGAATGTGGAAGGTGCATTCGTAAGGCCGAAAGGCATCACCAAAAATTCATAATGGCCTTCATGAGTCCGGAATGTTGTTTTGGGGATATCTTCTCCCTTCATTCTAATCTAATGATACCCTAAATGGAGATTCAAATTTGTGAAGTAGATTGATCCATGTAGTTCATCTAACAATTCATCAATGACACGAATGGGAAACTTATCTGTAATAGTGATATAGTTGAGATCTCTATAATATGGACACATACACTATGAGCCCTCTTTCTTGAGTACCATTAGCATCGGTGCAGAGTAAGAACTTTGGCTAGGTATAATAAATCTATCCTCTAACATTTCTTCAACCATACACTCAATTTCACTCTACTGGGCATAAGGGTATCTACAAGGCCCGATGTTAGGACGAACACTCCCAAGAATTAGGTGAATAGAATGATCATGATTAAGAGTGGGTGGAATACCTCTTGAAATATATTCAAGTAATTTGGAATGCTTATTAATGATCCCTTGGATATATAGAGGAATATATGGCTTAGATGTTTGAACATCTAATGAGAAAATTTGTATAATTACACTATGATGCCCCTTTTTCAATAAATTTTTCATGTCGTTAGAGATTATCACCTTACTAGGTTTCCCTATGATACCCCTTAACTCAATTTTATTTCCTTCCAATCAAAATTTCATGAAAAGTTCTTTAAAATTAAAATCCACTATTCCCAATGATTGTAACCATTGGACTCTTAGTACGACATCAACACCACCCATTTGTATAGCAATAATTGGAATATTCATTACATATTCCCCATAGTAAGATTGATCTTATCACATTTTCCTAAGAAATTGATAGTTCCTCCATCTTCAATCATTAATTGAAACTATGGCACTAGATATATAAATAAATTGAGAGATTTGGATAATTTATAGTGAATGAAATTATGAGTACCACCAGAATCAATTAAGACTATTACCTTTTTCTTTTTGATATATCCTTTGATCTTGAGGGTTTGAGTAGTGCTAATTCTATCCAATCTATTACATGATATGGTGGGAGTGAACTCTTCATAAGAAATCTCTTCTATGATTTCATATTGAGATGGTTCTTGTTTTTGTTCTTGTTCTTGTTCTTATTCTTATTCCTCTTCACAATCTATGTAGAATAATTTCTTCTCACCACACTTATGTCACTTACTGTACTTGATGTCACAATTAAAGCATAACCCTTTTTCTTTTCTTTCCTCCAATTGTTGAGGTGTCAACCTTGTAGGTTGAGGTGTTTTAGAAGAAGGAACATTATTATCTAGATAGATGTTAGGAGTGGTCCTTCTAGTAGCCATGGCCATATTTTTACTTTCAACATTTCTCGCCACCCTGAACAAATTCTCCAATGATTTGGGTTCCCAAAGGATAACCTCATGTTGAATGTTATCCTTCAAATTTCCTATGAATACATCAATCAAGTGCTCATCTAGAATATTTGTTACCTTTATATTCAAACTTTGGAAGTTCTCAATGTGCTCTGCAACTGAACCCTTTTTCTTGAGATTGATCAATTGGATGAAAAAGGTATTTCTCTGTGTATCCTCATAGTGTTCTATCATTTATTCCATGAAAATAGTCCAGGAGACAAGTGATTTGAAAGAACAAATCCATCGATACCACACAAATTGATTGGGTTCTAAATATAAAGACGCAATTTGTACCTTTTGTGTGTGTGGCACATCATGTAGATCAAATAAATGCTCCATTTGGAGTATCCATGTGATTGGATCCTTACCACCAATCTTCCTCATATCTATCTTAGGAAAGTGGTTGGTCTTCAACCCAAAGTTGGAGTTTCTCCATTCTTGATTCATCTTCCTTGTGTCTTCATCATGAATTTCATGGGATACATTTTCACTTTCAGGTGGCCTCTCTACTAGCAAATTTTTCAATCCTTCCATGATATCCCTTTTTAAACCATCCATCTTAATATCCATTATTTATTCCAACTTAGCCTCAGTTCAATCCATCATCCCTTATAGTTCATCTTTTGTTACTTCCTTCTTTTGTAAATCGTTTGTGTCCCTACGCATTTCTTCACCTCCATCAAGAGTCCAAGTAGGATTGTTTGAAGTCTTATTTGGTGTAGAAGTTCCATTTTTTGGTGGCATGTTGGCCAAGTATCATTACAAGGTGAGAATTCCTAATTGGCTTAGGCAGGGGTCCTCATAGATAATGGAGTGTCAGGTGTTATATCTCTTGATATACTTATGGGGTCCAACAATAGTACTTGACCTAATATCTCAAGGAACTAACTAAGGAGGCTTGACCATGATCTCACCCGTACTATATGACTACCAAGGTACTAGAGAGTGATCTCCCCGAGTGTTGTTTTCGATGTACTATAACAACAAGATGACCAAAAGGTTTACTTGGTAAGTCTCAGGATTCTACAGGGTATTGATATACACAAGGTACATGGTAGCTCAAATCTATAGTAGTGTTGTCTAATGTGCAATTGTTTGAAAGGGGCCTTCCGATATACTCTAGGTACTTGAAAGAACCACATATTCCCTAGGTTGTAGCGTTGACAAGTAACGATAGCTCCTATTGTTATAGGATAAATCCATAAGTGCGGACACAAACCGATCTCCCTAGATCCACCTGGATCTAGAACAAAACATGATAGAATAGGATGCTTTCCTTAAGTTTTAAATATTGAATTTACTAAGAGGAAAGAATCATGGACATACCTTATGATCGCTTCCTATAGTCTTTGTTGCTCCCACTTCGCTCCAGTGCTCTTGTGCAGTCAAGATTGAAACAACACAAACCAACCAAAGTGACAATGATAGCATAAACTCAATATAAACCTATGTATGTGATCAAGGAATCATACAATAAAACACAACAAGATTTATAGGAAAGAATCATATTACTGTATCATATTAAATGTGAAAGAGAGATTACAACCATGGCCTTGATGTCGTAAGGTCCCTTCCAACTGTCCTTCATTCCCCACACACTTCTTGCTCCAAGGATTCTTAGATCATGGATCTGATAGCTACTCACAATCTATCTTGACAAAGAAAAATCTTAAAGCCACTCTAACCAAGCCAAAGCTAACAAGATTAAGAACCAACAAAGCTAACCCAAGCTAACAAAAGCTAACTTTCTCCATGAGAAATCCTCTCCTTTTATAAGTTGAAGAAGATAATGTGAGGAGGTTAGGATGATCCCACTAAATCATGAAAGTGAGTAAGATCCAAACCATTCGGATGCCACCTCACCATAGAAGCTTCTCCTTCTAGAAGATTTACGAAAACGCTCATTTTTCCCACGTGCTGGATTTCTCGTACCCTAGCTATAGAGAAACCTGCGAACACCTCGCACCCTGGCTGCGAGAATGGGTCACTCTCGCACCCTACCTATATAGAAACCTGCGAACTTCCCTTTTTATAAGGTTTTTACATAGGAAAAAGCAATTTATTTTCTCAGGAGAAGTTCTTCTCCCTTCTCTCTTTAGGAACTCAGGCCATTGTGACCCCTTTGAAGGAAAAAGATAGGTTTACATCATTAACTATCATAGGGATGATGAAAATAATGTGTAACAGAGAGCCCCCCAAAGTATGAAGTTAGAACATAGTGATAGCTGAAATACTTTGTCGAGTGTGTGTAGGGAACAAGGAATAGTGGGTCGGAAACCTGCCAACAAACAAGGAAATACAGTACAATAATATATCATCACTGATGTAGGCATTCCCATACTCAGAATACAAATGAATCAAAGCATAAATGCCGACATGCAAAGATCCATGTCAAGTAAGACAGGTCATGGCCACCAAACATACACTGTGGATCCATGCCAATATGACTCAAATCTGAACATAGCCAC
>ML778332.1:197923-221975 GCA_009831015.1 Picea engelmannii
GAAGGAGAAAACATTTATCATTCCCATATGCACAATGTTCCAAAATATATTAAACTCATCAATATCAATCATGCAATTTCGCTACTTCAAATGCAAGGATGCCCCCAATCTAATATAAAGCAAGAAATTAAATCTTTTTGTTTTAAAAATTTCACTAAAAGCAATAATGAACTTTCTTAAAACAACGAAACCCAAACTAAAAGTTTTCTTTTAAAGCGAACTATTCAGAAGAAATCTGATCTTTCCCTAAACAATTCTAAAGAAAACACACGCTTTGTAATTGAAAGACACTCAAAGCAAGAGACTAATCCTTCAAAACCAAACAAAGAAAAAGTGGCTAAAAGCAACTCCAAGAATGTCAAGCATACTGTAAACAGATCAATATAGGCTCCAAAAATTCAATCTAGCTGATCAAAGCAAAACTGGGAATCAAAAAACAGGACATCATAATTCCAAACACAAATTTCAAATGGGTTCGCAGCCTAGCTATAGGGTGCAGTGCGAACATTAGTTAAGTTCGCAGGCTAGACACAGGTAGGGTGTGAACACCTCGCACTGGATTACACTGTAGGGTGCGAACTCAGATGATTCTCGCAGGCCACTAAAGGGTACAGTGCGAGAATGTCTATAAACACAAAATTTGGAAAAAGGACAAAAAAATTTAGTGAACTTTCAAAACCAGAGAGTCTTGATGGATCTCCCACAGATTCAGAGATCAAAAAACAAGCAATCAAAACAAGGGAAACTAGACTAACTAGGAAACAATCCGCTCCCTAGTGGAGTCACCAATTTTGTTATAGGATAAATCCGTAAGTGCGGACACAAACCGATCTCCCTAGATCCACCTGGATCTAGAACAAAACAAGACAGAATAGGATGCTTTCCTTAAGTTTTAAATATTGAATTTACTAAGAGGCAAGAATCATGGACATACCTTATGATCGCTTCCTATAGTCTTTGTTGCTCCCGCTTCGCTCCAGGGCTCTTGTGCATTCAAGATCGAAACAAAACAAACCAACCAAAGTGATAACGATAGCATAAAATCAATATAAACCTATGTATGTGATCAAGGAATCATACAATAAAACACAAGAAGCTTTATAGGAAAGAATCATATTACTGTATCATATTAAATTTGAAAGAGAGATTACAACCATGGACTTGATGTCGTAAGGTCCCTTCCAACTGTCCTTCATTCCCCACACACTTCTTGCTCCAAGGATTCTTAGATCATGGATCTGATAGCTACTCACAATCTATCTTGACAAAGCAAAATCTTAAAGCCACCCTAACCAAGCCAAAGCTAACAAGATTAAGAACCAACAAAGCTAACCCAAGCTAACAAAAGATAACTTTCTCCATGAGAACTCCTCTCCTTTTATAAGTTGAAGAAGATAAGGTGAGGAGGTTAGGATGATCCCACTAAATCATGAAAGCGAGTAAGATCCAAACCATTCGGATGCCACCTCACCATAGAAGCTTCTCCTTCTAGAAGATTCGCGAAAACACTCATTTTTCCCACGTGCTGGAATTCTCGCACCCTAGTTATAGAGCAACCTGCGAACACCTCACACCCTGGCTATAGTGCAACCTGCGAGAATGGATCACTCTCGCACCCTGCCTATATAGCAACCTGCGAACTTCCCTTTTTATAAGGTTTTCACATAGGAAAAAGCAATTTCTTTTCTCAGGAGAAGTTCTTCTCCTTTTTCTCTTTAGGAACTGAGGCCATTGTGACCCCTCTGAAGGAAAAAGATAGGTTTACATCATTAACGATCATAGGGATGACGAAAATAATGTGTAACACCTACGTTTAGAGATGCTAGAATACATATGTACCTAAAAATCCCTAAGATTCTCTCAAATTTATGTGACACTCCTTTTATCCCACTTTATTATATCTTTTGAATTACCCCAATTGAATCCTATAGTCAAAATATATGCAAATTTCCAAAAAAAATGCACCTTTTAAACCTTGATTTGGAGGTGGTTCTACTAGACAATCTTTCTTCTATTGTATCTCCAAAATTCAGGCCCTTATAGGTCTAAAATTTTGTTATGTAGTTCTCTAATGCGTCTTCTCTACAATGTCATAGGTTTGATTAGAATTTTATGTGCCAAGTGGAAGTTATGGTAACTTCCCCACACCTTGCTGATTTTTTGTCCTTCGAGGAGATCATACTTGTAAAGCATGCCAAGAGAACAATATATTATACTTGATTCTTCAACTTGCACTAGAAATAATACAAACTTTCCACTATCCAATGCAATTGGTCTCACTTAATTTGGATACTTAGTGAGGAAGATATTATCGTTTTACTTGGAACACCTATTTGAGACTAGTTAATATGACTAGTCATCTACCCTATATTACACATGGTGTATCTACAAAATTAGGATGACCCAAAAGATACAATTTTTATCACAGATACCTTCACAATTTATATGAATATCCTCTAAGTTTCAAGGTATTAAATGTCACAGAAACAATTGTATAGATAAAATTCCATGATGACTAAATTCAGGATGATTCTCGAACCCTATCTTACATAGACTATATCACCGAATGCATAAAGCCTCTTGAGTTGAAATTTTAACCCCAGGCACCTTGATCTATCTAATATCTCCAATGATTTCCTTCTTAAACGTCGTAGAAAACAAGTTGTAGTGAAAATTCCAAGGTTTCTTAGATGCAACAACGAAACCTAAAGACCTTGAGCTGTGATACCAAATGTTAAGAACCAAATATCAAAATAGCATAAAAACCTCAGAATAAGTACTCAATGCCTTGAAAATGAGATAATTTA
The DNA here is from genome assembly GCA_009831015.1 of Picea engelmannii. NCBI lineage: Eukaryota > Viridiplantae > Streptophyta > Pinopsida > Pinales > Pinaceae > Picea > Picea engelmannii. Next base: position 200,731 of record ML778332.1, read on the forward strand.
AGATAATAAGCCTCTTTGAGGGGACAACCTCCTTATGCACCACATTAATTTACAAATACGAGATGATTCCAAATGAGAAGGTCTCCTTAGTATATAAATGAGACTAGGAGGTACAATTACAACTAATGGACCCAAGTGGACATAAATAAAATAAAAATACTAATGTAATATGCCTCAATTAAAAGTTAATGTTCCATTATTTAGGGCTTAACATAAGTGTTGAAACTAAAATTACGAGTGCATAACTCATGGGTTAAGGGGAACCTTTGGAGAGGTGTGCATTCGATTACTTAATTTATGTTCATTAGTTTTGTTTTGTTTTTCAATGTTGTTACAGTTTAGCTAAGTAATTTCCATATTGTTATAAATTTACAGATTGTTTCATATTGTTGTTTAAATATTTTATTTCATTTGTTACAAATTGTTATATGTATTTCATTTATAGTTGAAAATTAATTTCTACCTATTATTATTGCATATGTCTACAAGATTGTGGAACAAACAATTGGTTGTCATAATATGTTTAATTACTCATCATTGCCTTGGTTAAATTTGTTTATTCTTGTATCTTTAATCGATTTCCTTTCATTATAAATAGAATTGGATTTTTGGTTAATATATAAATAGCTTATTAGAGTTTGATCTTAGCTACTTCTAAAATATTGCATATATTTTTCACATTAACTCACAAGCATACTAAGCCTAGGTTGGCAATTACCATGTTTTTTTAATAAACTATATAACATACTTATCACAATTAAATGACTACCTACCATGTTTTTTAATAAGATATATATAGCATACTTATCACTTTTGGTTCCATTAAAGATGTGTCAAAAGGGTTTAAGAAGTCCTATGAATTAAATAACACCCGATAAGGGGATCAACATTGTATGAAAAGTTGACAATCATCCTTGTATCATCCCATATAGATGCATAAGAAAAACTAGAAATAAAAGAGCATGAGAACATGGTGCAATAAGAACCCCTCGACCTACTAGCGATTATGCTGGTAGATCAAAAGAAGGAGAAAATTCCGAGGTAAAAGGATCAAACAAAGAATTCCACTTTCGAGGTTACTTTAGAAGCTACTTCTGCAGTAAAACCATAGTTGATTTCTACTATTTAAGCAATCACTCAAGAAATAATTAGTGATCATCAATATTATAATATCCAAATAATAATATCTAGGTTACAAAATTCATGAAATATGAACAATCATGTAACATTATAATATCCAAATAATAATATGTGGGTTACAAACATTATAATATCCAAATAATAATATGTAGGTTACAAAATTCTTGCAATATGAACAATCAAATTCCTTAACGATCATAAGGAGTCCAAAAGATTTGTTAAACATTATTAACATTATAATATCCAAATAATAATATGTAGGTTACAAAATTCATGGAATATGAACAATCAAGTTCCTTAGCGATCATAAGGAGTCCAAAAGATTTGTTAAACATTATTGTATTTAAATTTGTATCATATTAATGAATACACATCCACACTTATCTTTATATAGCCTTCTGTCATGGTATCAGAGCGCCTATAATTTTATTAGTCCTGGAATATGCCATGTAGTTGTCCATAACATAAACGCCTCCAGAAACGCATAGCTATTTTCAGCCTTGTTTAGAAACACTTGTCTCCCATTCTCGTGCAGAAACGCCCATCAGTTAACTATCATCCCTCCAAGTTTGTCAATAGCTCTCATTTCAGTGTCAGGAGATGGAGATCGATATCCAATTACTGTTTGGGCGGATTCAGTTGCATTCGTTGGATATCCCATTTACGAAGGAAGTTCCATCAAACCCCTATACGAGCTGGAATATCACCGAATTGCGACCATACCATCAGACGTTCAGTTCTAAAGAAACACCTACCTCTAACACCTACCTCTTTGCATTCTCTAATTGATTCTCATGCCAGTCAATATTTCCACTGCATGTCTCTCCCACTCAGAAATATTCCCTCTACACACGTTAGGTTTCATGGCACTCAGAAGTCTCATCATTCCCTTTCAGCCAAGTATTTGGATGAGCTCCTTCTCTTCCTCATCGAGTTCCTTGCCATTTCAGTTCAATTTCCTAGTCTCTGAGTAAACCCTATTCACTCTGTGTAAACCCTTCCTCCACAATCAGAGATCTGATGTCGTAACTTGTAGTGAGATCCACTCCCAATTTCTTTCATTAATAAATAGACAAGGTGAACATTCTCTGGTTTGTATACACGCATTCTCGAGATACTGCTTTCAGGTGTGTTATCGTTAGCAGTTGGAGTCGTTCCATGACTGTGTACGCCTTGAGGTATCGAATTGTTCCATCAACGTGAACGCCTTGAGGTGTCATCAACAATCCTTGCCTTGTATAAGAGAAACATCTTGTTTGTTGTTATGCCCAGCTGCAGCAGAGAGCCCAAGAGTCAAATATTGTAGTTTGTTGGGATTGATACTGAAGATTTTATCTGGTCTAACAGGGGCATCTTATGAAATTCTTTGCGATGGAACGTTGGCCAACGAATTAGGGTTTTGGCATGTTTCCATGAAGTGGTTTACTATCTGATGACTATCTATGATGCCATTCGCTCAGATCATTAGCTCCACCACTCGACTCAACTTTGGAGAAGTAAATCAAAGTCCATTTTAGAAGAGAAGTTGTTTGCACTACTCTTCTTTTCCACAATGAGCAGATCGATGAACTATGTTAGCATCCATAACTTTCAGTATTGCATGTTGTGATTATCGGTCCAATCGGTTACTATTGCAAATGGACGAGAATGTGAAGCACCTGCAACAAGGTATTTGAGGTCGAGGATCTGAGATTGATTCTCCTCAGCTCTTATTATTGATCAGATTTCCTTGGCACTCTATAACAAGATATTCCTTTGCTCATCCAGATCCATTCGAAGCGTCAAAACTGTGGAGGAGGTTGTTCATGGTATCATGGAAGACTTTACGGTGGTTTAACTCAGAAAGATCTTGTGAGTTCCACACAGTGAGAATGAATATCATTACCATGGAATTCTTTGTTATGTCTTGGTGAATATTACCATGGAATTCTTTGTTATGTCTTGGTGAATGGGAGATAGTTATTTTTCTCCTTGTTTACTATGCGTCGCTTCACCACCTCTTAGCCTCTTCTAACTGTTCCTCCTAAGATAGATTCAAAGCATTGACGACACATTCTCCACAATCAAGCTATATTTGTAAGTTTACTTGTGCTTTCCGAAACTAAGATTGGATTGAGTCATTATAAATGGGTGCATTTTCGATAGCAACCCACACCATCCATTTGTTGCTTTCATTTTTTTTTTTTGTCTAATTGTAAGGTCAGGGTGGATTTGAAAGAAATCTTGTGAGGTCTCAGCTATGGTTAGATTTGAGGAATTGTTATAGTTATTAAACATTCTCAGCTATGGCTAGAGTTGAAGAATTGTTATATGGCTAGAGTTGAAGAATTGTTATAGTTATTAAACACTCTATTCCTCTTTTCTTTGGACAACTTACAAAACCACTTTGCTTGTAACATGCATGTAAGTTTACTTAGAACATTACTTCAAACTTAGAATCGAATTCTTCATGACTCACTTGAATTAAAGAATCTTCACCAACATTATAAACTAGTCCTTGTTCAAAACCCTATTTTCGAAGATGATGAATATGATTCAGACCAATAGCCAGTGCAAGAGAAACTCATCTCCAGATTCAAGAGAAGCTCATCTTCCTCTTTCCAAGTGGATCATCAAACCTTGGGAAGAAATTAGAAATAACAAGCATAGAACAGGTATCCTATATGAAAAGGATGTGACCTTTCATAATCTGGATTACACCAAACCAATCGAGTTTTAGAGTGTTGGACTCCTTCAAGAAATTTTAGATTCACTTGCTCCACTTCAAGAGAAGATTTTGATATTCCCACATTGTGAGCAACTTGGCCACATGGAATATTAGTGCTTCGATCTTCATCCTCGCTATCATTGTGGACAACACAATTATCCTTAAGATAAGTGTTTCAATTAAAAGACAACCACAAGAGTAAAAGACCACTATGGGTGGATGACTTCTTGGATATGACCATCAATAGTCAAGAAGATATGTCAGTCATACCGAAGAATTCACTCTTGAGTATTAACACCTTCTCACCTTGTCCTTGATAAGGGGTGAACAACATTAGCGAAGGCTTCTAATTTCAAAGTCTTATCAATCGAGAAGTAACAAGCTAGTGTGACAAGTGAGCCTCATTGGTTTGTGTTTTTCCTTAAACCACCACTTAGTAGAATACCTATAGATTTTGCTAGACAATAGTTTGTAGTTTTCCTTAAACCTCCACTTGGTAGTGGTCTTCCTTAAACCACCATCACCATCTATTATAACACATCAACTTATGTTATCCTTTTGGTTTGTGGTCATCCCAAAACCACCAAATTAGAGAAAATTCATCCATCAACGACTACACACTTCCATACTTCAGCCACCCACTTTCAGATATTATCTCTCACCTTGGACTCATACACACACCTTCATATTAAGGGGGGGGCGGATGTTGGAAACTGTTAACCAAAAATTGGTCATCTATATTTTCCCACCCCTCAAATAATAATAATAATAAAATATTAAAAAAAGAAATTTTTTGAAAGATCAGTGTAGCCCTTAGTCTCAGTTTCATCACACATTTTTTGGATTCGAAATTTGAGTTTGTATGCTCAAGATATTGAGGTTTGCATTTAAGAAGAAAATGGGGCTTCTTCAAACATGCATCTCATATATAAATCATGGGTTAGATGTTAGAATAAGGCATAAATCAAATACAGACATTTGACACATCATATTTCGGAACAGAAAAAGTATTCATTTTATTGATATCACAATGTTTACTTACAACAAGGTCGATGACTACTCCATGAACGGCTCCTCTTCACCAAGCTCAAATTTCTTGGGGCAAGGAGGGGATGGGCTCCTCTTCACCAAGCTCAAATTTCTTGGGGCAAGGAGGGGATGTGAAATAGGCAGAGTTTCAATGTTCTTATGCTTGGTCTAGGAGTGAGACCCCAACAACTCCTTTTATATGACAAAAAGATGGTAATTTGGTTGGGTGATGGGCTATAGGTGGTGGATTAGTTGGGAAACTACCCAATAGCACGTAATCGCAAATTCCTTGCAATTTTTTAATTTTTGCAACTTTTCAGAGTACATCTTCAAAAATGGTGTTTTTAAGAAGAGAAACTCAGTGATGGCTTGGAAAAAATGGCAAGTAAGAGGGCCTGATGCCAGGTATGCATATGGAGAGAAATTTAGGGTTATAACATCTATGGAGAAAGGTGGTTTAAAAATTGTAAATTATCCCCAAAACTTTGCAATAAATTTTTGGTGTCAAAGCACCAGAATCCCGACTTGAGCTAGGAAATTCCCATCACATGAATAAAGGAGAAATGGAAATATACCATCACAGAATTCCATAGATACATCACAGGTGAGGGTCGATTTTTTGATTGTGCATTGTTACCACCTTTGATCTATCATGCACCTAAGTGGGGATAAAGAATTAAATTTTCCTTTTTATTTACTCAAGAGTTTAACTAAGATGTCCAGAAGGATTCAAAGCCACCCTCCCAAAAAATCTTGTATCATCAAGGTTTGATTAAAGTTCTAGTGCTCTTCGCTTTGGGAAAAATTGAGATGACATAGGACTACTTTTAACAATCTGTGGATTTACAAGAAAAAGAATAGAAGCCTAATCCATAGACTTAGGGTGAAAAATACGAAGAAAAGTGAGAAGGGAGGGTTTCCAATGAACATGGTAGCTCATCAAAGGCTTCCCAACAAACAACAAACAAGAAAATGGCCTCCAAAAAAAAGGGTACCCCATCCACAACAAACAAGTCACTAGTGAAGGAGGAAACCCCTCGAGTGTAGTTGAGATCTTTCATTGCAAAATGAAGAGGAAATGAAGGTAGCAGAGTTTATAGCAAGAAACAACATGAAAACGATACCCCATGGGGACCATTTTCACCTAGCCATTCTGAAGATGAACAAGTGAATCCCACCATGCAGTAGGGTAAAGTTCCCAAAACACAAATGAGGTGGAAAATGAGATCTAAGCAACACAGTCCTGAAAATGTTAAGGAATAATTTATTCCCATGGAAACATTACTTAGGGAGTCCCCTGAAACTAAGTCAAATAGACAAAAAGGAAAGGGAATCAAGGCCTTATAATGCCCAGTAATCCCAACATGAAAACTAGATTTACTAATCAGTTAAGACTGAATTCCAAGGAAATTTTTAACCCATCATTGAAATACTGCCAACCAATTGTAATTGAAGATGAGGACAACTTTGGATTTTCCAACATGGAAGAAATGGAAATCCATACAGTGAAGAAAATGACAAGGAACTGCCAAAACAAAATACCTTGCAGATGGGGGATTTGTCCCAGATATCAAGCATGACTCTGATGGAATTTCCCCAAATGAAGGCTAACCCTCCAAGCAAATTTCAGATGACACCAAGCCATAAATCAAGGCCAACATATCATAAATGCAGGGGTCTATGAAGGAAGCACATGGAAAAAGGTCTGAAGTGATGCATAGGAATGAAATGAGGTCCAGGAAAAGAAAAATGCTAGTTGATCACAATAAATCTACCATGGATGATGAGCAAGGTTAAAAGAGAGAGGTAAGAAGAAGGTTTTAATTAAACCAAAGGTGTAGGTTGATGAAGGTATACATGAGATCCACCAGGTGAAAGCATTAAAACAAAAAATTCATACTTTGCAACAACAAAATCAAGAGTTGGAAAAGAAGCATTCTAAGATGCAAAATAAGTACCGAAAACTACAAAGAAATCATCAGGAAACTTGCTTCTTCTTAAAAGGGATAATCTGAAGAAGACTATTTTTGTTAAGGAAGGAGGGGTTGAGGATAATTCAAACTAATCAAGATATCTCCCAGTTAGTCTCTAACTAGAACGCACATGGGTACCCATGCATGGTTCTCATCATTTCCATATGTCATAGTTTTTTGTTAAGGATTATTTTACTCTAGCACAAACAACAATAATATTTTGCACTTATATAAGTCTAGTTGTTCTAGGTTCAAGACATTATTGTCAAAGAATAATAAGTGGTCATTTTTGTATGATATGAACCACATTTTTGTTAAGATTAAGTTAAATTATGTCATGACTATGTTCCCAATTGAATACACTCGAGTCAAAGACTTGTTTTCAGGGGGTTATGCAGAGTTAAATTTTAGTTTTCAAAATGGTCGAAACCCTTTCCAAAAATGATAAATGAATAGATTTTGTATTGTTTGAGGGTTCAATTCCTAGTGAAAAATTCAAGCAACAGAATTGGCTAGACGTGAAACTCGTGATTTTAAAGATCTCTACCTAGTGAATATATATATATATATATATATATATATATATATATATATATATATATATATATATATATATATATATATATATATTTTGATGACAATTTGTGTTTCCTTTCTCAAGTCTTTATGTGTTTTAATCTTATCTTGGATGCAGATTTGGAAAGTGTGCAATGTACATTTCCTTCTTTCTTTCAACTAATGTTTTAATTCATGTTCATGCTATTATGTAACCTATTAATAAGCTATTCCTTTAGTAAAAGGATGAGTTATTTTTCAACATGTTGAAATATTTGTATATGGATATTTGTTTAGGTCTTGAAATATTATTTTGAGTCTTAAATCTCATACAACAGGTAAATCATTGTATTTCTTGTTGTTGTTTATTTTGTTTATATTTCCATATCCTTACATGTTGATCAAATTTTATACCATTATCTAAGGAGAACATTTAGTCCTATTGTTTAGCCAGTCAAACCAGGTTTCGCTCATGGGATAATTTTCTAGGTTTTTTCCCAAAAAAAGATTCGTTATTCTAAAAATGATTTGCCCAAATTCTATAGTATAAAATTATTTTACCTTAAAAATCGTCAAAATTTTATGCAAACTATATAAAAGCCTTATAAATTTGAATATTTTTACAAAAAAATGGCCAAACATTTTTATAGTTGGCATATGAAGGATTGGTAAGATTTTCCAAGGTTTCAACATTTTAAAATGAATTTCCATCCTTAAAATCATCCCTAGTTTCTAATCTTGAAAAACCTATACATTAGTTGACCAACAAAGCCTAACTTATAAAAAATAAACCATTCCAAACTTGAGGTGGCCTAGCTCTTCCCTTTAGCAGTTATGTGCATACTTTAGGACTAACATCTTATGGCGTCGTTGTTGGGGAACGAAGTAATGAAATGTATTTCTGTAGGAGGACAAAAATTATCAGATATGTTTTATGGTGAACAAATATCAGGAACGAAGGTGACTACCATATTTCACCTGGCATCTCCACTGAATAAAAGCCTTGTAAAGAATATTGGCTCCCTCGAAAGGATTCAAGAAATCAAATCCCGAGCCTACTAAAACTCCCAAATTCAACCTTTATATTAATGGTGACACAACCAACCCTAATTCAGAGAGACAATTAAGTAAGACTACCATTTCTCAAAGATACCCCTTTCCATCCAAAGGCAAGGTCACTATTGAAAAAATTGCCTCTGTACACAACCATAAGTAGCCCAAGGTTATCATTTTCAAAACCCCCTTGTCATCAATCCTCAGACATCCCCTATCTCAAATTATACTTCATCATCTCATTCCTCCATCAACCACACACACAACTCCTCCTCAACCTTAGAGGTCAGTTATCCCAAACATGATTGTCAATAGGATGGAGGCCATCATTACAGTTGAGTATGCACCTTTGGTGCTGCCCCAAAACTTGAATTTATTCCCCAGAGGTGACTACATGAAGCATCTACCAAGGTACAATGGTGAGGGGGAAGTGAATATTGAAGAACATTTGGTGGGATTTTATATTTTTGTAGACAACTTTAACATTGAACATGTAGATGTATGGATGAGGTTGTTTGTGTAGAGTGTGGATGGAGAGGTAAGGAAGTGGTTTCATGGCCTAGATCTAGATTCCATCGCAGGAATTGATGCATTGGATGAGACCTTTTTTAAACAATGGGGGGATAGGAGAGACTATTTGTATTACATAACTGAGTTTGGGGATTTACGAAGGAAGAGTGGGGAGTCTGTTTCATATTTCACAAAGATGTTCAACAAAAGGTATAAAAATATTCCTGATGAGATTAATCCAACTGAAGCCTCATCCAAGATCACATTTTCAAATTTCTTTGATTCATAATTCTCTCTTCTACTGAGGGAGAGAATGTCCACCTATTGAAGTTGAGTCCAACATCCTAGCATCAAAAAAATTAAAGAATAAATCATATAGAAATAAAAAGAAGCAGAGGGAAGAGTATCTTTACTCTTCCAACCCAACATAATCTGACCCAAAGTTAGAACAGATCACCAAGACTTTGAAATACCTAAATTCAGAGATATCAAAGCTTAAAGGGGAATCAAAGCAGCCAAATAGGCCATATCAAGATATTGGAAACAAAAACAAAAATCAATTTAGAAAGTTTAATAATCCTCCTCAAATCATGTAGAGAGAGAGGAGAAATGTTGAGGATCAAAGAGTTGTACCTCCTTTCTAGAAAAATGAGATTGAAGATATGGATGTAGAAAGTGATGTTGTAGACAATGTTGTTGTACTATTAAATGAGAGTGATCTTTATCCTAGTCACCTAACACAATAGGACTATGAAATATCACAGTTGTCTAGCCAGTTTGATGATGAGGTGAAGGAAGAGGAAATTTTTCAAAGTCATCCCCAAAAGAAGTATGATTTGAGGCCTAGACTAGGGGCTCCCAAAGTAAATTCCCCTACTCAGAATAAAAAATTAGATCTTCCTCCCAAACAAGGCCCGAGCAAGGGCACATAAAAAAAAAATTGATCAACCTCTTCCATCTAAGCCTATTGCCCCTGAAGTAAAAGAAGAAGACATACAACCAATATATTTTAGCATAGAGCATGAGCGGAGAAAAATAAATATCCTTGTAGCTTTAAGGGAATTTTTGAAAAATGAGCCATTCAAGAAATCTATTATAAAGGTTTTGAACTCACATGTTTATGCTATGACATATGATATAATCAACTTGCAGGATGAAAACCTTTCCATTACTATGGGCCCACACATTGAAGATGGGTTCGATGCTTCTCTACCCTTTTACATATCCTTGAATGTCCATGACAAAATATTGCATAATTTCTTGATGGACTCAGGTGCCAGTCATAATGTCATGCCTAAAGTTGTAATGGAAGAGATAGGACTAGATATCACCAAGCCATACCAGGATCTTTACTCCTTTGAATCTAAAAAGGTAAAATGCTTGGGACTAATTAAATATCTGTTGGTTTATTTTTCTCAGCTACCCATGAAAAGTGTAGGGATGGATATTGTTATAGCTAATATACCCTCCAAGTTTGGTATGTTTTTTTCTAGGACATGGGCCAAGAAAGTTGGAGGATCCCTACAGATGGATCTTATATATGCAACCATTCTTGTCTTTGAAGGGGAACACCGGAGGTTATATAGGGAGGTCATATTGGCATATATTGCTAGTGATCTTCATAATCCAGGTAACCATCCCATTTATATTCTTAAGGATAAAATTGGGTCATCTATTTTCCATATAAATGATGATGCTCCCGAAATATCAGTCAGGAAATGTAGAAATTAGCCACTGACCGATCAGGGGAACAAGGTATGGAAGATGTATTTTTTATCTGGGGGATAAAAAATGCTCAATAATCAAAGTGTTCGAAATTGCTCGAAATTTTTTTGATTGCATAGATCTTGTCCTCACGAGCCCAATGCAACTTGAACAGGCTGAAACAGAGTCTGTATGGAAAATATATGGAGTTACGTCTATTTTCCCAAACAAGAAAAATGTGTTGAATGTACAGTTCTTATAGGCTGACGTGGAAGATGACTATATAGGCCGTACAACCATAAAGGTGATGTGGTTGGGATGCTAAGGAGGCAGCATGTCTTGACAGGTGATATTACAGGTGTTGATGTGAACCAATTGGTGGTCGACACATGGCATTGTGGTGGTGTCTGGGCGTTTGAGGTGGAGCTACTACAGGGTGCGACGTGGCAAACCCTTGTTGTGTAAAAGTTTGGTTTGGCTCTGTGGGAGTCGAACCTGTGATCTCTGTCAAGGGAAATACCTCGTGTAGGCTAGTCCACCAACCTACCTACCAGTTGGTTCTAAAATTATAGTGGCAATATATGTATAAAAGTTTGAACTAGCGTGAGTTTTGGAAAAAAAAGGGTTGGGGCTTAGCCCCATCCCTAGTCACACAAACCACAACCCGAACCATATGACCAATAGCACGGAGTTGTTGGGGGGCAGCTAGTGGGTGAAGGAAGTTATCCCAGACCATAGCCACATGGGACATGAGACTGGGATCTCCAATAGAAAGGGCATTGGTCTCTCTAACGACGCACCAAAATATCCCACAACCCATAATGTGTGCAGGAACTAGGTTTGAGAGAAAGAGCCAAGTTTTTTCATAGTGTGTGCATTTTGGAGAGCAGAGACAATAATTTTTTGGGAAAAACTTTAGAGAAGGATATTTTTCTCAATGTTTTGCCAAACCGGGTGCAAAAAGAGCCCAAAGAGGGGTTTTTGGACATTCTATAGCCATTGGAGGCATCTATTTTGCATTTTGAGCATTGTAAAGCATTGTTTTAACACTTTTGAGCATATAATGAAAATGATCCATTGGAAGATGGACCAAGAGATGTATCCCAAGAGAGGGGTGAACTCCTTTATCATCTTTTTGTGTTATGTGATTATTTTGATGGAAGTTTATGATTGTTTTTGTTGTTCATTTTAAGTAAAAACTCAATAATTTTATGTGTTTGCAACTTGATACAATTGCCCAAGACACATACATTTTCCACTTGCAAAATTTTATACACAAACCTTTTCATTTTCAGATCAGTTGGTATCAGAGAAAAGCTTTTTGAAGGTTTGATTTGTTTGCAAGTGTTATGTTTTCTTATGCTTACAAGGTTGAAGCTCACAAGAGGAGAAGGGCAACTTTTGGAGCCAAGTTCTCCACATTCAAGAAGGAGAATAATTCAATCACCTCAATTTTCAAGGAGACATTCAGCAAGTATGGCTCATGAGGAGAGCCATGAAATTCCTACTTCAGAAGAGGAAACTTTCAAAAAATCCTTTTATGATATGACAAAAATGGTGAAAGTTTTATATGAAGAGAAGAATGCAAGGTTGCAAGGAGAAAGCTCAAATAATCCAAAAGGTAATGAAGGTAATGGTGATAAAACTCCAAAAGGAAATGGAGGAAATGGTGACACTCCACCTCCTTCACCTCCATCTTCCACTTCTTCTACCATTTCACAACCATCTCGAATTCTCCAAAAGAACATGGTAAAATTCCTCCACAAACTCATTTGATTAAGCTTAAGCATGAATTTCCTATGTAAAATGGAGAAGTAAATGTTGAGAAATTGAATAATTGGATTCATGAAATTGAATAATTGGATTCATGAAATTGAAGTGTATTGTAGGATATAAAGAATATAGGATGATGAAACTAATATTCATCTTGATTCTCTTAGATTGGAAGGTGCAACACTCATTTGGTGGGAAGTCAAAACTCAAGAGGAAATGAAGAAACCTGGTAAAGTTTTATCCTCTTGGAATGATTTTATTGTTGTAATTAAAAGGCAATTTTATCCATTAGCATACATTCAGAGAGATATCATGGATTGGCAAATCTTTAGGCAAGATAAAGGGGAAAATGTGGAAATCTACACTCAAGAATTTAGGAGAAGAGCTTTGATTTTGGGTATAGATTTATCTTCTCAAGAAAATTTACTCAAATACATTGGAGGATTGCATAGCTATTTGAGACACACAATTATCATGTTTAAACCTACAAATCTAGATGAATTTTGTGTACAGGAAACTCATTTAGAAGCAAGAGAAAAGAATGCTCCTCAAGAGGGTAGCAAGAAGCCATTTTATAATGGAGACAAAGGAAAGGGGAAATTCAAAGGAAAAGGAAGGAAGAATGCTTCAGTCAAGAAAGAGGGAGAAAAACTCTCATGTAAACATTGTTCAAAAGATGGCCATGATGAAGACCACTATTGGAAACTTCATCCTGAAATGAGACCCAAAAGGTTCAATGATAAAGGGAAACCAAAGACTGTTGCAACTACAGAACATGATTTAGGATTTGATTCTAGAGTTGAAACAAAAATCACATCCATGGGTTTTCAAGGTAAGGACTCTATTACTAGTACTAGTTCTTCAAGTAGTAGCCTCAATGAAACTCAACATGAAAAAGAAAGAATAGAGATTTTCCACATAAGGTTTATTTCAAATCATACCAAGATACATACTCTATTTGATACTGGATCACAAGCAAGCCTCATTTCTGAAGACACGGTCAAGAAATTTGATTTGGAAACGACTCCTCATCCTAAACCATATCCTCTAGGTTGGATATGTGACAATGCCAAATTGCATGTGAAAAAAAGATGTAAACTCAGATTCTCCATCACTGCAAACTTTATAGATGAGGTAGAGCTTGATGTCATTCCATTGGATATTTGTGGTATTGTTTTGGGAAGCCCATATTTGTATGATATGAGAGTCATCTTTCATCGTCATGAGAAAAAATATCATTTGTTTAAAAATGGAGTTGAATACATTGTTAGAGAACATACCAAGAAGTTGAATTTGTCACTTGTAAATGTTGGACAAATGAAGAGATTAGTCAATGCTAGTAAGAATTGTTTACTCTTGATGATCAAACCCAAAGACAATGTTGAAAAAGAAGATTTCCAAGGATGTGATGCAAAGTTAAATTATGATTTATATGAGGTTGTTAACAAATATGATCAGATGTTTTAAGAGCCAAAAGGATTTCCTCCTAAAAGAGGTATCCAACATGAGATTCAATTGCAGCAAGATTTTCCTCTTCCAAACATTGGCATGTACATAATGTCAATCATGGAGAATGTTGAAATTAAAAAAAAAAAAGAAAAACCAAGAGTTGCTTGACCAAGGGGTTATCATGCCAAGAACATCGTCATGTGGGTCACCAATTGTTTTAGTACCAAAGAAATATGGTACATGTCACATGTGTGTATATTGCAGAGCCTTGAACAAGATTACAGTAAAGAATCGTTACCCTCTTCCTTGAATTGATGATTTGCTTGATCAATTGAAAGATGTTGTGTATTTCACTAAGTTGGATTTGAGAAGTGGTTATCATCAAATTAGGATTGTTGAAGGAGACACATGGAAGACATCTTTCAAAACAAAACAAGGTTTTCATGAATGGATGGTTATGCCATTTGAGCTTTGTAATGCTCCTGCAACATTCATGAGAGTTATGAATGATGTTTTAAGGCATTTTCTTGATGATTGTGTAATTGTCTACTTGGATCAAATATTGATATTTAGAAAATCTCGTGAAGAGCATGTTAGACATGTGAAACAAGTCTTAGATATCTTGAAGAAAGAAAATTTGTTTTTAAAGATGTCTAAATGTGAGTTTGGAAAGACCTCATTAGTTTAGTTGGGACATATTGTTGGAGTGGGCCAATTGAAGATATATCCCTCAAAGGTGAAAATCATTTTAGATTGGCCCTAGCCCAACAATGTAATAGAGGTTAGAAGCTTATTGGGAGCAACCCAATATTGGATAAAGTTTATTTCTAACTTTTCCTCCATTGCAGCTCCATTACATGTCGTGACAAGCATTAAACATGTTTTCCAATGGGGAGGCAAGCAACAAAAATATTTTGATGCATTGAAGGAGAAAATTGGTTCAGCTCTAGTTATTTCACTTCCTATTTTAAGACATCCATTTGAGTAACAAATAGATACAAGTAATTTTTCCATGGGAGCAGTCTTGATGCAACATGGTAAGCCTGTATGTTTTCATTTTGAAACTTTTAATGGTGCAGTAGTTAATTATCCTACATATGACAATGAATTGTATGCATTGGTGAAAAGTGTGAAAAAATGGAAACACTATTTGTTGGGAAAAGAAACTATTATTCACACAGTTCATCAACCATTCCAATAATTGCAATCACAAACAAAGCTACAACAAGAAAGGCACTTTAGATGGATGGGTTTCCTATAACAATTCCACTTGGTTATCAGGTATAAGAAATGCATTTATAAAACAATTGATGATATGCTTTATAGGCCTATTGTTAGTGCTTCAGTTATTCTTAAGCATAATTCTATTATGCATGAGGGCTATGTTGAACAATATGCTTTAGATGTTGATTTTAAATAGGTTTATGCAACTTTGTGTCATTCTAACCAAGTTGAGGAATTGGATTACCATGTGCATGATATGATTTTGTATCATCTTGGAAAGCTATGTATTCCACAGGATGAAAGAGTTAACATCATAAGGGAAGCACATTCTTCTCTTATTTCTAGCCACTTTGGTGTAGGCAATACGATGGCTAATTTGCAAAGGTATTATTTATGGCCTAAAATGAATGAAAGTGTAGCACAATATGTAAGAGGATGGTCTTTATGTGCTACAAGTAATCCTAGCAACATAAAGTTAGGATTGTATACTCCACTTCTAGTTCCTTCCTATCCTTGGGAAATCATTTCCATGGAATTTGTAGGAGGATTATTTATTTCTAAAAAGAATCATCACTATCTTTATGTTGTGGTTGATCGTTTCAGACAAATGTGTGTTTTAATGCCTTGTAAGAAGTAGGTTACAACTGAACAAATGGCACAAATGTTCTTTAAACATGAATGGGTACATTTTGGGTTTCTCAAATCCATTATTTCTGATTGGGATTCTCGATTTCCTGGGAAATTTTGGTCAAGCTTAAGGGAACTCGTGGACACCAAGTTGAAAAAGAGCACAACATTCCATCCAAAAAATGATGGTCAAATAGAAATGGTGAATAGAACAATGGTACATCTTCTTCGTGGTTATTGTAGCAAACATCCAAAGCTTTAGGATGAGCACCTACACTACATTCACCATGCTTATAACTGGGCTAAGCATTTATCGACTCAAACATCTCCATATGTGGCATGTTTTGGTTATTTCCAAAATCTACTTTAGATTTTCTCTTTTGGAAGGATGTTGCTATTGATGGTCATTATGACATTGATAGAGAAAATAAGTTCATTGAACAAATTCAATTAGTGCATCAAATGGTACAAGAACAATTGGAAAAGAGCCAAGCCAAGTACAAGACAAGACATGACAAGCATCTTGTTGATCATAATTTCCAAGTTGGAGATGAAGTTTGGCTTTACATTATCAAAGAGAGGCCTAAAGGAGAAGGTAAAAAGTTGAAACGAATCAGATATGGACCTTTTAAGATTTTTGAAAAAATTGGTAACAATGCCTTCCATTTGAATTTTCCTCCTTATATGCAAATGTATGCAGTTGTTAATGTTGAGAATTTGAGATTGTATGAACCTCCTTTGATTGATGGTCAAGGAGAGCATGTTTATATTATTTTAATAGATGACTTCTCGCCATAATATCTTTTATAATTGCAACAAGATACCATCCTTGACAGAAAGATAAGAACCTCAAAACGAGGGAATGTGGAGTACCATTGTGTTGGTCTCAAAGGCACAAATCCAAGCAAAGTTAAATGGATAGAGGTTGAAAGGGTGAGATAATTGTACCCTCATCTATAGATTGACTTAAATAATATTTTAAAGGTCCAAAAGATTCCCAATGGGGAGGAGTGATCCAAGGTATACAAGAATGCTTAAAAATAAAAGTGTTCAAAATTGCTCTAAAATGGTTTCATTGGGTAGATCTCATCCTCAAGATCCCAATTCAACTTGAATGGGCTCAAACAAAGTTCGTATGGAAAAGATATGGAGTTTTTTATGTTTTCCCAAACAAGCAAAATTTGTTGACTATATAGTTCGTACAAGATGACGTGGAAGTTGACTATACATATCGTACAACCATATAGGTGATGTGACGAGGAAACATGACTAGGCAGGTTATGTGACAGATGTTGACATGGACC
This sequence comes from Picea engelmannii, assembly GCA_009831015.1. NCBI lineage: Eukaryota > Viridiplantae > Streptophyta > Pinopsida > Pinales > Pinaceae > Picea > Picea engelmannii. Next base: position 217,779 of record ML778332.1, read on the forward strand.
AATCGGTGGTCAACACGTGGCATGGTGGTGATGATTGGGATTTTGAGGTGGACCTATTGCAAGGTGCCACGTGGCAACCCCTTGTTGTGTAAAAGTTTGGTTTGGCTCCACGGGGTTCGAACCCGTAACCTCCAATAGGAGAAATAATTCACATAGGTCGAGCCACCATCGCACCAGCTACCAATTGGTTCTTAACCTATAATGTAAATATATGTATAAAAGTTTGAACTGGCAAGAGTTTTGGCAGAAAAATGGTTGGGGCTTATCCCCAGCCATGGTCACACAAACCACAACCAAAACCATATAATTGATAGCATGGATTTTTTGGGGGGCTAGCCGGTGGGTGCAGAAAGTTAGCCCAGACCTTGGCCACATGGGCCATGAGACTGGAATATCCACCAGAAAGGACCTTAGTCACTCTATCGATGCACTAAAATCTCCCACAACCAAGAATGTCTACGGGTGCTAGGTTTGGAGAGCATGAGACGAGTTTTGGGATAGTGTGTGCGTTTTGGAGAGCAGAGATAATAGTTTTTTGAGAAAAAAATTAGAGAATGATATTTTTCTCATTTGTTTGCCAAACCAGGTGCAGAAAGAGCTCAGATAAGGGTTTTTGGACATTCTGGATCCATTAGAGCCATATATTTTGCATTATGAGCATTGTAAAGCATTGTTTTGAAAATTTTGAGCATATAATGAAAATGATCCATTGAAAGATGGACTAGGAGATGTAGCACAAGAAAGGGGTGAACTCCTTTATCAGTATGTTATGTTATGTGCTTATTTTGATGGTTGTTTATGACTGTTTTTTCTGTTCATTTTAAGTAAAAACTCAATAATTTTATGTGTTTACAACTTGATCCAATTGCCCAAGACACATACCTTTTCCTGTTGCAAAATTTTATACACAAACCTTTTCATTTTCAGATCAATTTTGATGGCTCATCTTGAAAGGAGAGTTATGGGGTTGGTATAGTCCTCATTTCTCCTTCAAAGGAGGTGGTTACACTCTCATATAAGTTGGAATTTGAAACAACTAACAACATAGAAAAATATGAGGCCTTGGTGTTGGGATTGAGGGATGCTAAAGACATGGCCATTGATAGATTGACAATATTTGGTGATTCTGAGATGATTTTCAACCAATTCAAAGAAATTTATCAAGAAAAGTAAAAAAGGTTGAAACAATATAGAAACGAGGTATCAGACTTAGTGGACAACTTCTTTCTAGCATTAAATATTTCCTTTGTTCCTAGAGAGGTTAATCAAAGGGAAGATTCTTTAGCATTGGCTGCCATCACCTTTAAACCTCCTATTAGTCCAAATGTCAAGTATGAAGTGGAGGTTAGGCATAGGAAAACCATACCAGATAATGTCAAGCATTGGCAGGTTTTAAGTGATGACTTGGAGCTCAAAACATTCATGCAAACCATTGAATAATTATCAAATATCTCCATTGATTAGGAGAATGACGAAGATGAAACAGAAAATTAGAAAACATCTCCTTTTTTGAACAAGGTGGCTGGCCACAACATTGTGGAACTCAAGAAAAACCATATCCCAAGAGGCTTAGTGCCACTGGAGAGGATGTTTGACAGAAATAATGTATCCATGAAAGTTGCTATGAAAAATCAGGAACAAGAAGTAATGGACTGCAACATTGGGACAGTTGCAAATCCCAAAGTAGTCAAAATATCCAAGGCACTACTAGAGGAACAAAGAAACATGTATGTCGGCCTCATGAAAACATTTGTTGTTGTTTCTTTTGTTTATCTTTCCATATCCTTACATTTACACCAAATTGTATACCATTAGCTAAGGGGACCCTATAGTCCTATTGTTTATCTAATCCAACAATGTTTCTAATATTAAAAAACCTATACATTAGTTGACCAACAAAATCTTACTAATAAAAAATAAACCATTCCAAACTTGAGGTAGCCTAGCTCTGTCCTTTATTAGTCAGGTGTAGACTTTAGTACCAACAACCACCATTGCCAACATTTTGGATCCAAATAAAAGAGACCGACATGAACTTCGATCTCATCATTAGTGATTCCATGTGTAATGAGAAATGATGTTCCATTTGAGTGACCTAGCTTGTGAGGTACGATCCCTCAAGTTTATTCACCTCAACTTTAGGTAGACATGGGTTACAAGTAAGGGGGTGACGATGAAATCTCATGGAATAGGATGAGTCCATTCCCTCTTCATGTGAATGTTTTTCAAATGATATAGGAATCTGGAATTGGTGAACTAATGCGGTCAAGGTTTTCATATTTGCAAAGAGGTTGTCACGTGTAGTGATCCTAGAATTTATGGTAGAAATTTCACAAGTAAGTTGATAGATTTCATGTTTGTTATGTGCTAAGGCTGCATTAACTACATTGAATGATTTTTTTTTATTTTGTTGAAGGACTTTTCCAAGGCACTGATGTGGTTTTCAAAGTCTTGGTTGATGTAACATATCCACTACGAAAAATTCAAACCCTTTTTTTTCGCAAGAGAGAGTATGCAAGAGAAGGAGCCGAGACCTTGTTACAGGCCGTGCTCAGGAACACCTTGCAAAATAGTCATTTTCCATTTAATACAAGGACATTATTTTTTCTTGCATATTTTCTTTGTTGAATGAATGTCTGTGCGGACGTGAAGACTCTGCAAGGAGTGCAGAAGTGATGGAACTCTTTTAATGGTTCAGGGTTCCCTAAATCTTGGGAGAAGCACCATTCATATACGCACAGACGAGATTCAATGTTATAGAATTCACAGAGGAAAGAAGGAAAAGGTCGAGGCCTTTGAACATTTGAAGTTCTTTCAAGTGTAGGAAGAAGAGTGCCAAAGCTCAAAAGGAGCAACAGTTGCTATTAGATCATCCAAGAAGATCTGGACTATGGATTCGTGTCCAGAAGCTCAAGGTTTAAACGCTCATAAGCAGAGAAAAGGTCCCGAAGGAGGATCATATCAGGAATTCGGCATTTGGGAGTTCAGAGTCCGAAGGACGAGAGTCTGGGCCCCCAACATCAGAAATTGTGAAAGGGTGAATTAGATCTGGGTCATCCATCTGTGGAAGGACGCGTGTTGCAGAATCATCCATTTCAGATATTCAGGCACTGGGACTCACAGAGGTGAGCATCTTGACTTCTCGAGTAGCAAAGTCCTAAATAAATCTAAGCCATCCGTCGAAAAGAAGACATGTGTCACGAGATCACCCATATCGGGGATTCAGACATCAGAGGTTAGAGAAGGAAGTCCTTCAACTTTGCTAGTGGAAAAGTCGCGAAGAGATTAGGACCGTCCCTCTGAGGAGGACAGGTGGCAGCAATTGTTGGGTTGGTGAAGTGTCGAAGAAGTCTGAGTGCAGGCTTTGTGAACTCGGAGGTTCAGAAGGTTGAGTGCCCAAGGATTGGATGCACCAAGTCACGAGTGGTGAAGTCATGAGGAGCGGAGACAGCCGTAGGATCCAGGTCGCAGAGGACCATTAGATCAGAGCCTTGTCGTGCGTATCGCGCACTTGAAGTTTTGGGGTTTGAGAGAACCTTTTCTCGACTACGGAAGTCGCGAAGTGCCAAGAGTCAAGGAATGAGTATGGACATGTGGAAGAACCAGAAGGTGGGGCTCGCTTGGTTGACAGGTGGGTATGCGTCGCTTGGAGAAAGAAGTCATCACTTCGTTGACTTCTTACATCTCAGGGATTCATGGAGTAAGGGCATGAGGGCTCAACCCTTCGACTTACGAAGTCACGAGTAGTGAGCTCGCGAGAGGGAAAGTTAATGTCGCTTCTCGGGGGTTCATGAAGGGAAGGTGTCGAGGTTGGACACTGAAACTAGCGAACGTGTGAGTAGCGAGAGGTGTTGGTGTTAATCCTAGCCGGTGGTCACGCAAGGAAGGCTCTGACAGAGAGGGAGCTACACCCATTTTGTGACCTCGGGTATCATGAGATTGAAAAGGAGGAGTCAAGAGTTTTGACTCGCGAACTCGCGAGATTGTGAGTTGCGACAAGTGCCTTTGGAATTGGGCCTTGGTGATAGCGCTGTGGTCGCTCGCGCCTAGTGTTGTTTGCACAGGGGAACTTCCTAAAAGGTAAGGAAGTGGTCTCGAAAGGGTGCCTTCGTGAGGAAATCTATCCAAGGCATTAGGTAGGACAACACCGAAATGAATCTCCCGATAGCAGACCTGAAAATATGTATTGGTTCATCA
>ML778332.1:222731-244657 GCA_009831015.1 Picea engelmannii
ATTGACCTTTTCACAAGGTCCATTCACATCACACATTCACATTTCTGAGTTTGCCACAATACTTGGCCAGTATAGTTATTTTTACAGATTGGGGGAAACAGGGGTGTTACAATTTCCTCCCCCTTAAAGGAAAATCATCCTCGATGTTCTATCTATCAATTTGACATGCATCTAAATATGTAAACAAAATCGGATATGCATGTTTCATGGCATCCTCCATTTCCCATGTAGCCTCATCTGGGACAAAATGATTCCACTGCACCTTGGCCTGTGCAATGGTTCGGTTCTGGAGCGGGGTTTCCTTTCTGTCCAGTATGCATTGAGGTTCTAGTAGAAATTCTCCCTCCAATTCCACCTGGATCACAGACCAGTCAATTATATGGTTAGCATCATGTACATATTTCTTCAATAATGAAACATGGAAAACATTATGTGATTTTACTGTGGGAGGAAGTGCTAGACTATAGGCTACAGTTCCCACTCTGTCTAGAACCTCAAAGGCTCCACAATACTGAGGTGCCAACATGGCACAAGCTCCCATTTTCAGGGAACTTTTCCTGGGCCTAACTCTGAGATATACATGATCTCTTGCTTGGAACTCTCTTGGAGTTCTCTTTTGGTTGGCATAACTTTTCTATTGGTTCTGAGCGACCTTCAGGTTTTGTTTTATCTGAGTCACTTGTTGTTCCATTTCTTTCAACATGTCGGGTCCAAAAGAAATCTTGTTTACGGTATTACTCCAACTAACAGGTGTGTTGCACAGTCTACCATAGAGGACTTCAAAGGGACTCATCATTAAATATGTTTGGTAGCCGTTGTTGTAGGCGAATTCTACTAGTGGCAGGTAGTCTTCCCACTTCTTGGGTTGATGCATTACATGCATTCTTAGCATGCTTTCAAGTATTTCGTTCACTCTTTATGTCTGTCCATCAGTTTGAGGGTGATAGGAAGTGCTAAATAGCAACTTGGTCTCTAAACCCACCATCAGTGATTTCCAAAAGTTGGAAGTGAACTTCGTGTCTCTGTTAGACACGATCTCCTTTGGCATGCCATGCAGTCTGAATATCTCCTTCATGAATACCTGGGCGATATCTAATGCCTTGCAAGTCGATTTGATGGGGATGAAATGAGCAGACTTGCTCAATTTTTCCACCACTACCATGATGGCATCATTCTGTTTGGTCGAGGTCGGTAATCCGGTGATGAAATCCATGGATATGGTTTCCCATTTCCATTCTTGGATTGGTAGAGGTTGCAATAACCCTGTTGGGTGTCAGTGTTCTGCTTTAACCTGTTGTCACTCTATGCATTTGGCCAAATACTCGGCTATGTCTTTCTTCATTCCAGGCCAATAGAATTGTTTCCTAGTGGCCATGATCACTTTCTGGTATCCTGGATGACCAGAATAGGGTCTTTTATGTAGTTCATCCATTATGAACCTCTTCAACTCGTCACAATATGGAATATAAAATCTACTTCTGTAAGTGAGCAGGCCTCCTTCAATCATCTGGTAGCCTTCATATTTTACTTCGACGATTTCTTGTTGTAGGTACAGGGTCACGGTCTGGATGAAGGGATTTGTTTCTTGTGCATTTCTAGCTCTTTCTTTGACATCCATCTCGCAGGTTCTCACCACTGCCAAGTGAATGGTTTTCATGCCTCTACTAAGGGAATCCGCCACCCTATTTTATTTTCCTTTAATATGTTTTATTTCAAAATCAAACTCGCTAAGGAGGGCCATCCACCTAGCTTGTCTAGCATTGAGCTTTGGTTGATCAAATAGATATCACAATCCACAGTGATATGTCATAAGTACAAATTTTCTTCCCAGGAGATAATGCCTCCACATTTTCAAAGAATGCACTACAACAGCCAACTCTAGATCATGGGTCACATAGTTGACTTCGTGCTCATTCAATTTTCGGGATTCATAGTAGACCACACTTCCTCCCTGCATAAGGACTCCTCCGAGCCCTTCCTTACAGGCATTTTTTCACACAAGGAAGTCAGCTTTGGGGTTGGTGATCTTCAACACAGGTGCATGGGTCAGTAAATGTTTCAGGGTTTGAAATCTCTCTTCACATTTCTATGTCCACAGGAATTTTTTCCCCTTCTTATGGAGGGCAGTGATTGGACAACCAATCTTAGAGAATCCTTTTATAAATCTCCTATAGTGTCCTTCTAATCCCATAAAGGATCTGATATCCGAAACATCTTTTGGAGTAGGCCATTCCATGATAGACTTGATTTTGTTAGGGTCTACTGCTACTCCTTCTTCGGATAGAACATGGCCTAAGTAATGTATTTACTTCTGGAAGAAGTCACATTTGTTGAATTTGCCATAGAGCTGATGTTATCTTAGCACTTGCAGCACAATTACAAGATGCTCTCCATGCTCTTTTCTGTTCTTGGAGTAAATTAATATATCGTCAATAAAAACAAGCACAAATTTGTCCAGGAATTTGTTGAGTACATTGTTCATCAAGCACATAAAAGTGGCAGGGGCATTGGTCAACCCAAATGGCACTACCACAAACTCATAGTGACCATACCTTGTCTAGAAGGAAGTTTTATGGATGTCTTCACCCTTGATTCAGACTTGATGGTATCCTGACCTCAAGTCAATCTTTGAGAAAATAGATGCACCCCTCAATTGGTCGAACAGGTCATCGATCCTGGGCAAGGGGTACTTGTTCCTGATGGTTACCTTAATGAGTTTTCTATAATCTATACACAGTCTAAGGGTATCGTCCTTATTTTTCACAAACAGGACTGACACTCCCCATGGAGACACGTTGGGTCGAATATAACCTTTATCCATCATTTATTTTAATTGCAATTTGAGCTCAACTAACTCGGGTGTGCTCATCAGTTAGGGTGTCCTAGACACTGGCACCGCTCCCAGTGAAAGTTCTATCGAGAAGTCTATGTCCCTTCTCAGAGGTAGACCTGGTACCTCTTCCTGAAATACATCTTTGTATTCTCTCAAGATAGGGTGATCGTCAGGGCTTGGTTTGTCACCTTCGATTGTTGTCAACACTTGTATTGCATATAGGGAACATCCCTTTTGACAATACTTTCTCATTTGCAGAGTTGATATTTGTCTTACTGAGACAGGTTTTTGGATCCCTTGAAGGGTTATCTTTTTCCCTTCTTTACTTACACATTCTAAGGTTTTATGCTAACAGTCCAATCTGGCTTTATGGGTAGCTATCCAGTCCATACCAATCAATAGATCATACGATCCCAGGGGTAATAAGTTAAGGGTTGCTTGGGTGGGGAATCTACCCAACATCAATTGGCAGGTTGGTATAACCTCTGCTACCCTTCTTTTGGTGTCAGTGGCTAACTATACCAACCATGGCTTGGTATGTTTTTGTGGCTATAGTTTACACTTATCAACATCTTTAGGGGCTATATAACTCAAATTTGAACTAGGGTCAATCAAAACAAACACTAGATGGTTGGAAATCATACCTTCTATTTCTACCACTAAAGCTTGGTGGTGAGCTTGGTTATTATCCAAGGCTGCATAAATTTGCGGCACACTCCTGGCCACATCATCGACGATAGTAGCTTCCTGGATGTTATAAATCCTCTGACTATTCTTTTGTCAATGTGGACAGCCTCTCAATAGATGTTCTTCCCCACAACCCCAGCATTTCAAAGGTTCTCTCTTTCAGTTATCAGTCTTCACTGATATGGGTCCAGATGTTTTATTTCCACTCAAAGAGGGAAAATTATGTTGGTGCATACTCTGGGCTGGGAAGCTCATTCTTGGGTTCTTCTTATAGTTCTTAAATCTTGGGGATTTAATCCCATTTTTATGAAATCTTGAATTATTCTTCTGTTTCCATCCTTTACGAGGTTCTGCTCGATGCCCAAATTGTTCATGACAATAGGTTGCTTTTTGAATAGTGCCTTCTAGGGTCTTTGGCTCATCAAATTCAATTCTATTATGATAGTCCTTAGGTAGTCCACTGATGAAGTGTTGCACCTTTTCCTTTTCCGCCTTGATATAGGGTACATACCTCAACAAATAAAGGAATTTGTTGACATATTCTTCTATAGTGAGTTGTCCCAATTTGAGTTCATAAAAATCTTTAGTCTTTTCGTCGAAATATTTTTTCAACAGATACTTCTTCCAGAAGTATTTCTCAAACCGTTCCCAAGATAGGTCATCTTCGCGAACCCCTTTCACATTCTTAAGGTGTTCCCACCAAATGGAATCCTTTCCGTTCAAGTTGAAGGTGGCCACTCGGGCCTTCATATTTTCTGAAAAGTCATGGACTCTGAAATACTTCTTTAGCCCAAGCAGCCAGGCCTTCACTTCCTCTCCCATCTTTATTTCACCATAGAAGGAGGGTGGTTTGGATTTTCTGAATTCTTCAAATTTACGACCTTTGGAAGGCTTTTGCTTCTTCTGTTTCTTTCAGGAATAGGAACTGGTTTTGCTGCTAGAAGAGCCCTCTGAATCGCCAGCTTCCTTCTCATAGGAATCATCCGATGCTTGTCCTTTACCTCTAGGGTGGGCCTTTTTCGAGGTTCTCCTCTCAGTGTGGCCACTAATATGACCATGTTTCTGAGTTTCCAGTTCATGCTACATTTGTCTTTGTAGATCGGATAAGTTCTGTAGTAAAACCGCATTAATTTCTATTTTATTTTCTTGTTATTTCATCATCCTTTCATTGTCAGCGTTGCAGCTTTGTAATTCGACCATGAGACTCCTCATAGTCTCGGCTAGATATGGAGGGGTCCCTGCTACCCTCCTTTCGTCAGACTCTTCGTCTCTATTGTGGGAGCCCTCTCCCACTTCATGGTAAGTCACCATACTATACGTTGATAATTTCCCGTGGTTGATCTTCCACTTGTGTGCAAAAGGAAAAATGCTGGTTATTAGTCAATATTTGTATTTATTTATAACCAGTACATAATTCATATTTTCACATGTACACACACACAATAGGTTTTTTTTTTTTTTCATTCTTAACTTCATCTTTTGATTAGGAAGGTTAAGAAAGGGGGGTCACTCTTTTTAGGAGTGTTTCGAACGAAGCTTCTGCGCAATTCGTTCATGGGCCCAAGCAGGCCAAGTGTTGTAACCATGCTCTGATACCAATTTGTAACATATCCACTATGAAAAATTCAAACCCTTTTTTTTTGCAAGAGAGAGTATGCAAGAGAAGGAGCCAAGACCTTGTTACAGGCCGTGCTCAGGAACACCTTGCAAAACAGGCATTTTCCATTTAATACAAGGACAATAGTTTTTCCTGCATATTTTCTATGTTGAATGAATGTTTGTGTGAATGCGAAGACTCTACAAGGAGTGCAGAAGTCACAGAACTCTTTGAAGGGTTCAGGGTTCCATGAAGCTCGGGAGAAGCAGCATTCATATACGTGTAGATGAGATTCAATGTTATAGAATTCACAGAGGAAAGAAGGAAAAGGTCGAGGCCTTTGAACATTTGAAGTTCTTCCAAGTGTCGAAAGAAGAGTGCCAAAGCTCAAAAGGAGCAACGGCTGTCGTCAGATCAACCGAGAAGATCTGGACTATGGATTCATGTCCAAAAGCTTGAGGTTTAAACCCTCGTAAGAGGAGTGAAAGTCCCGAAGGAGGATCGTATCAGGAATTTAGTGTTCGGGAGTTCAGAGTCCAGAGGACGAGAGTCCGAGCCCTCGACATCAGAAATTGTGAAAGGACAAATTAGATCTAGGCTATCCATCTGCGGAAGGATGTGTATCATGGAATCGTCCATTTCAGAGATTCGAGCATCGGGACTCACAGAGGTGAGCATCTTGACTTCGCGAGTAGCGAAGTCTTGAAGAAATCTGAGCCATTCATCGAAAAGAGGACACGTGTCATGAGATCACCCATATCAAGGATTCGAACATCAAAGGTCAGAGAAGGAAGTCCTTCAACTTTGCTAGTGGCAAAGTTACGAAGAGATTAGGACCATCCCTCTGAGGAGGACAGGTGGTAGCAATTGCAGGGTCGGCGAAGTGCCAAAGAAGTCTGATTGCAGGCTTCGTGAACTTGGAGGTTCTCAAGGTTGAGATCCCAAGGATTGGATGCACCAAGTCGCGAGTGGCGAAGTTGCGAGTGGCAAATTCACAAGGAGCGGAGACAGCCATAGGATCCAGGTCACGGAGGACCATTGGATCAGAGCCTCATCGCGTGTATCGTGCACTCGGAGGTTCGAAGGTTGAGAGAACCTTTTCTCGACTGTGGAAGTCATGAAGTGCCAAGAGCCGAGGCACGAGTATGGACATGTGGCAGAACCACAAGGTGGGGCCCACGTGGTTGATAGGTGGGTACGTGTCGCCTGGAGAAAGAAGCCATCACTCCGTTGAATTCTCACATCTTAGGGATTCGCAGAGTAAGGGCATGAGGGCTTAACCCTTTGACTTACGAAGTCGTGAGTAGTGAGCTCGTGAGAGGGAAAATTAATGTCGCTTCTTGGGGGTTTGTGAAGGGAAGGTGTCGAGGTTGGACGTTGAAACTTGCGAAGGTGTGAGTAGCGAGAGGTGTTGGTGTTAAGCCTAGCCAGTGGTCACGCAAGGAAGGCATTGACAAAGAGGGAGCTACACCCATTTCGTGACCTCGAGTATCGCGATATTGAAAAGGAGGAGTCGAGAGTTTTGACTCTGAACTCGGGAGATTGCGAGTTGCGACAAGTGCCTTTGGAATTGGGCCTTGGTGATAGTGTTGTGGTTGCTTGGAGGAGGTGGATCTCGTGCCTAGTGATGTTTGCACAGGGGAACTTCCCGAAAGGTAAGGAAGTGGTCTCGAAAGGGTGCCTTCGTGAGGAAATCTATCCAAGGCATCAGGTAGGACAACACTAGAACGAATCTCCCGAGAGTAGACCAAAAAATCTGTATTAGTTCATCGTATATATATATATATATATAAACATAAGCCATACGTGGTCTTTCCAATAAAAACATACAACCATCATTTCTGATCAAAACACCCTGTAGACAGTTTTACACTGAAACCATTCATAATTCCACAGACTACGAACATACAGGTCAACATATAAATTTCAAGATACAAGGTATAACACTTATCAGAAAAACACCAGTTGATGAAATTGTTGAGAGGGGTGCTCGTTTCCACCCAACCGTAGGCTCAACGACTCCCAACGGATTTACCACTAGCCACCCCCAAGTTGAGACCACGATGCTGCGAGGCTGAGTCTCTATTCTCCAGTGATCGAGAATGAAGGTTACTCTCCTTCATCTATGCTATCACTCACTTTGTCACTTTTCTAGAGTTATTTCTTCTTTGTTTTTCCCTCGCGTCTGGCCCTTGCTCACACACTCTTCTTTCCTTTTCTCTCTTCGGCTAGGTTGCGTGTGGCATGATTTTCCTCACGTGGTCAAGTATGAGGAATCTATGAATGGGTGGTTCACCCCCCATCCCTCATTACTCATGAGGAGCCATTTACCTACCAATCCTGGTGAGTCATTTAATTTGGGGCTAGCGAGCCGCTCTTGGTTCTTTAGGCCAGTGAAGTCCAAATACGGTATTGGTTTTAGTGGAAGTTAACACCACCAGTATATATTGCAGGACTGCTGACAGGGGGCGGTGTACTGAAAAAAAAAAAGAGACCACGATGGCTGAAGAAAGGTGGTGGAAGGCACCTGGAATGGTGGTGTTAACTTCCACAGAAACCAATACCGTATTTGGACTTCACTGGCTTGAAGAACCAAGAGCGGCTCGCTGGCCCCAAATTAAATGACTCACCAGGATTGGTAGGTAAATGGCTCCTCACGAGTAATGAGGGATGGGGGGTGAACCACCCATTCGTAGAGTCCTCATACTTGACCACGCAAGGAAAATCATGCCACACGCAACCTCGCCAAAGAGAGAATATATATATATATATATATATATATAGATAGATAGATAGATATATATATTCATAATATTATTTACGTTCATTGACCTTTTTCACAAGGTCAATTCACATCACACATTCACATTTTCGAGTTTGCCACAATACTTGGCCAGTATAGTTATTTTTACAGACTGGGGGAAACAGGGGTGTTACAGTTGCAGGTGGTCATCAATCAGATAAGATGGAAAGAATAGGGCTAGTGGGTCCACACAAAAAGGGCTTGTGAGAGAGTGGTATCACTATGATCAATGTGAAAAGAGGAATCTAATGAGATGGGTCCTAAATAAGGGATCCTTATAGGGTGGGTGGGTCCAAAAAAAATGTCTTATGAGAGAGGGGTACCATGGAAATCAATGCAAAGAGAGGAATCTAGTGGGATAGGTCCCAAATAAGGGTGTCTGGGGGACCCCTATACTCATTGTTTTTTGTTTTTTAAACTCGTGTAGAGTTATATTGTTGCCTAAATAATATTGTAGTGATAGAATGCTCAAATTCTTAATAGTTAAGATTGTGTAGGAATTTTTTCATCCTAGTTGCAGGAAGCAGGGTTTCCCACACTAGATGAGTGAAATTTCAACATTGTTTCTAGTGTGAAATTTCAACATTGTTTCTATTCTGCTATGTTTCAACATCAAGGGTTGGGTTTTTAAGGGTTCCTATAGACCATGGAGTGCCCTATTCTATAGATATATTATATACTGGTGGGATCCAACAGTAGTACTTGACTCAATATCTCAAGGCTATTGTAGTCCAGGGAATAACGAGAGGAATTCAAGGAGAGACTACATCATGAAGCACATCAAGAACACACACAACCCAAAAAAGAATAGATAGTTTAGGGAAGGATATGCATTCGAGTCTTTATTCCATATTCATGAGTATTTGTACAATAGAGAGATGATTGGAGTGGTTGTACCCACTCCAACTAATCTTTTAGTTAGGATTTTTTTGTACTTTATTACACATATATTCATATATTCATTATGTTGGACACACCTACCACACTTAGAGGGGGGGTGAATGAGTGTGGGGCTCTTTTTCCCAAAACTTCCCTCTTGCACAAAAACTCATAAATTAGCATTCAACATTTATTCATTACCCATTGTTGTCATTTATAACCAGTTAGATGTGAGAACATATCAGCAACATATATCAACAATATATCATCAACAAGTCATCACCACAATGAACAGAAAGAACACAAGATGTATGTACAATTTTCTTTTTATTATGGACTACAATCCTTGGGGTTTATCAGCAACAACTGAATAGAGTACAACTCTACAAGAGAACCAACTCTATATGCAAGACTCAACTTACATTCTCAGCACCAACTGAGATGAGGCAACAATCCTCAATAGATATCAATCCGTCAATAGGTACATGACATGTCAGTAGTGCAGGCTGCATGTGCACGCGCCCTGGCTCACTACAACCCGCGTGTGAATGTGGCCACTGTATAATGCAACAAGTGTATGCTTCTAAGCAACTAGGGGTTTTATTTTCTTCACATGCTCAGATCCTCTGCAACCTACAATCACTTTCTCTTCTGTCTTCCACTGTCCAAACTGACCCACATCCAGTCACAACACATCCAAGCTATCCAATAGCTTTCTCATGCTCCACAACAAATCAATATGAATGCTATCTCAATCATGTATAAATAACTAGTATACCATAGTAATCATGTCACTACTGAATCACAAGAGCTCTTCTCACTCCATCAACCAAATCAACCAAATTGAGCCACATCATAGAAGCCATACCAAGAATTCCATAAGCATTCAAAACACATTAAACAATAGTGTCCATCAAGATAATAATGTAACCATACTAGTGTCTCAGTGATAGATCTAAGGCCATAGAATGTAGATATGGAACCTACCTCATCATCCAAGAGCTTGGAACCAACTCAAACAAAAATATCCATGATTTTATCCAGTCCACGTTCCCTATACATAGTCATCCCACGTGTACACTCACCCTATACACAGCCAACCCATGTGTACATGCACCCTATACATAGACAACCCGCGTGGACATCAGAAAATAGGGTTTTCCATGAATCCGAGACTTTTGTCATCAAGATCTCTGACATTGCCAAAACTTTGATGCATCCATGAGATCCTCCTCTCACTCTCGTCCTCAGAATAGATCTTCATTCATGCTCAAGAGATTCACACCAATAGGATGCTCTCACAAGAAGCTCTCCATCAATACTCCACAAGATATTCACAAGAAGCTCTCCATTGATCCACAAAAAGGATTCTTACCAAATATACATTTTATAAGAGATCCTAGCTTCTTATTTATACTTTCATCTTCTAGGTCACTTAACCCATTTTTATGTTACTTAACCCATTTCTAGGTCACTTAACCTATTTTCCTTACTTTAGGGTTAACCACTTTCCATGAATAGAAAGTTCTCCACTACTTTATCATTTAAATATTCCTTCTTGATTTTGTCACTTTATTTTATCATTTAAATAATCTTTCTTGATTTTGTCACTTTACTTTATCATTTAAATAATGATTTCTTCTTTTCAATCACTTTGACTTCTTTGACCTTTTGGGGCTTCATGCCATCATATGGGGGTCCTTCAACTTAGTAGAGCCATAACTCTCAAACCGTGAGGAGTTATGTGACATTCCACATACCACCGGAAATGGCATGTCAAGAACTATCCATCTAGGATAGTTTCACCAATGTCTTCATTGATATTCATCTCATTAATCCACATGCAAGCATGGGTCCTCCAACCATTCTTCTAGGATAATTCAATCCGTAAAGCATCTTCCCATGAGGGATTTCACCATAAGGGGACCACTTTGGAGTTCATCCATTAGTGCACCTTATCAACCATGATAAGACAATAATGATTCATCTTTGCATCAATTCACCACTGCATCATATATATCAACTATGCACCATGTATCAATGACAACTCATTGATCCATCTTCATCAATGCATCATATCAATGATCCATATTTATCAATTGGTTTCCACTTGGACATCTATCATTCTCATCAAGGGAATCATGTCAATGATCCATCTTTATCAATTGGTTTCCACTTGGACATCTATCATTCTCATCAATGCATATTCATTGTTCATCAATCATCAATCAATCAATTACTTGACATCAATCAAACCAAACCATTTACATCAATGACATATGATCCAACAATCTCCCAAATAATCAAACCATTGGCATCAATGACAACATGATCCAACAATCTCCCTCTTTGGCATTGATGGAAATACCAACATTGATGTCAACTCCAATTACCAATTATTGATGTCAACATGTAGACAAGGCATGCTCTTCATCAATAGTCAATGTGACTATCTCTCCACATCAATTTCTTCCATAAATAGACATCAATCACATTAATGTGATTATCTCTCCCCCTTTGACATCAATGGAAAAGGGACATTCTCCTCTTGGGGCTTCTCCCCCTGTCTTGTTGCTGCTGAATAATCTCTCCCCTTTTGAACAAGGGATAACAATCTGATGTAATGTTGAAAATACATTTCTCATGCTCCCTCTATGACCATCACTCCCCTTGGAATTATGCCTCTATGCTCTTTCTTCAAATATAGGTCTCTTTTCTAGGTATGTATCTGATAAATATCTCCTCCTAGAATCATGGGAAGAAGAATGACTCCCCCTAAGGGTATGTCTCCCCCTATCTTCTCTGCAAGATGAACAATATGCTACCATATGACGATCTTTGGACCTTTTCATGCACCAAACTTCTGCTATACCATTCATCATGAAATAAAATATATGTCAACAATGAAATAGAGAATCATGAACAATATATCCACCAAGTGCATCATGTACCAAAATGTGCCCACCATGCACAACACCCATGTGCATCAACCATGTACATCAACAATGTGCCAAAAGATATCATTCATGAAATGTATCCACCATATGCCAACATGTGCATCTACCAATATGCCAACATGTGCATCTACCAATTATGACAATCATGTGAATCCACCAATATGCCAACCATGTGCATCTACCAACATGCCAAACAATGTATCATATCACTCATGATACGTCTCCATCATGAACCAAGTTCCACAATCGTGTATCAAACAAATACCAATGTTGTGAAAATCAATTAATACCATATATGAGTGTACTACTATGCACCAATAACAAAAAATGATGAGTCCCATACATGTATTCCAAGTCCTCCATAAAACATGTGCCAATCATCCAACCGTATGTCTCAACATGTAGCCCGATCGATATGAAAAATACATGCACCATGATATCAACATATTCTTCCAATAATACATCATAAGATATACCAGCCATGTACACCACCATCATCACAAAATGATTAATCCCAATAGATCAACATCAATCCATACTCTTGGGTTAGATCCATGCACCCAATATTTATTTTTGTTATACCATTGTGTGATCTCACCATGAAAACCTATAGCAAACAGTGTCAGAACCTGCAATAAACAATGTTAGACCTTGCAATACAGAGTTATACCATCACATCAAACTCCAAGCCATGTGCATTGCCTTTTTCCCAAGTCTTTACAACAGACACACGGCCTGCTGCACAACTGAGCGCGTGTGTACGTGACCTATTCAAGGTCAGCATGCGTGTACATGCGACTGTCACCACTGTTACCTATGTGTGCCTTATTAAATGACACTTTTGAACTTCCCTTCAATATTTCATTCTAATCTGGCTACTCTGTCTTCTTCACCCACTTTTGTAGATGACCCTTCTCTTCAGAACTTGAGCTCTGAGTATCCATCTTTTCGAAGATGTCTCCCTTTCTTACTTCATTCCTTCTTCTAGCCATCCTATGTGAAGTCCTCATCATGGACTTTCTTCTTGTGTTCCAGCACTCCTGGGATTTGTGGCCAAATCCACTACAATTGTAGCATCCCATGGTGTTATAATGAATAGAAATGTGTCCTACTTGATCACATCTCCAACACCTCATGGTGTTATGAAATCTTCCATAGTGTCTTCTTTCATAATATCTACATTCAAAATCTTTGTGACCATATTCATTACATGAATAACAATTCCCATGAAAAACACTTTCATACCTTTGCTTTGGTGTCCCAAGAATGGCTTCTTGATGTCTTCCTTGCTTTGTTCTTTTGAAATTTTCTTTGCCTTGTGTAGATGGTTGTTTTGCAACATTGTCTTCCCTTTTTGATGGACTTACCTCATGCTTCTTTGAGGTGCTTGCTTCAACATGTTTCTCTTCTCTTTTGTATCCAAGACTTGATTTATCACATGATGGTCTTTGACATTCCAAGATCTCATCCAAGATTCGTGAGCTATTCAAGAATTTGTTTGACTTCTCTACCTTCCTTCTAAGGTCAGCAATTTCAACTTCTAATTTGCAACATGAATCTTCCTTTTCATTTATTTGAATCTTCAATAGTTCCTCTATTCTTTTGGCTTCTTCAATTTGGGTCTTGAGATGGACAATAGTTTCAAAACTTTTACTAATCTCTTCTTCTACATTCATATCTTATTTTCCATCTTTTAGTCTTGTGATCTCTTCTTCCTTTTCTTCTAATTGAGTCTTATTGTTCTCTTCTTGTTCCTTGGTCATTTCTTTTAACTTCAATATGTGCCTTAGACTTCTCCTAAGAAACTTCTTAGTGTTATCCGAAAGATAGTTATAGTCCATATAATAATGATCACTTCTATATCTATATAAACCCTCTTCAATTTCCTTTTGAAGTTTTAATAGATTTCCTTCTATTCTTTTTATGGGATAAATACCATTGAACTTTACACAAAATGTTTCTACATCTTCTTCTTCACTTGTAGAGAAAAATTCATCATCATCATTGCAATCAAGGGTTTTTGAGTGTTCTTTACCTTCATTTGAAGTATCTTCACTTTCTTCCTTTTTTCCAACATCAACACATAATTCTTTGGCTTCATCTTCAAGATCTTCCTTTGTGCTATTATCACTTGATTCTTTATCTTCACTTGGAATGTTTTCAAAATCACATTTAGAAATAATTCATTCAAGATTTTTTGATGATTCTTTACCTTTGATGATCTTGATGGAGTTCTCTTAAATTTCTTCTTCTTCTTTTCTTTGATATGTCTCCTCTAGATTTAGCCATAGATCCTTGGAAGAAGTGCATTGTTCCATGCTCTCTTTGATAGGGCTTGGGAGTCCACTAAGAATGGTCTTGAGAGACAATGCATCATTCTTCTTTCCTTCCCTTTCAGCTGCAAACTTTGAATTGTTCTTTAACGGAACATATCCACCAATTGTTTCCTTCCAAATAGTTGCTCCCATTGTCTTCAAATACACTCTCATCTCTATTCTCCAAGTAGAATAGTTTTCCTCATCAAGGATTGGAACTTCATCATCCATTTGTATGTCTATAAATCTCCTTCAATCTTGTTAAGGCTTGTAGTGAAGGACTTCTCTTATAAAAATTGTTGGACACACCTACCACACTTAGAGAGGGGGGTGAATGAGTGTGGGGCTCTTTTTCCCAAAAATTCCCTCTTGCACAAAAACTCATAAATTAGCATTCAACATTTATTCATTACCCATTGCTATCTGTTATCACACAGTTTGTAGTTTAGGTCACAAGATAAAAGATAGGGGACAAACTGGTGTAACAGGAACCTTTCCCACCCAATGTCACCTCGATGGGGAGGTTCTTTCTGTTTGGGGAGGTTAGCCTAGGGGAGACATCCCCGGTAACCTGGGGTTTGAAGAGGCAAAGGATACAAGGTCAAGTTTTAAGATTTCCCTCCTCACAGGTTACCACTAGTATCAGATAGTCCGACTAATCAACCAATAAAAGAAGTGCAGGCCCTGTTGAAAACACCTACCCGAAACAAGACAATAACAACAATATTTGCAGGCTATAACTCAAAGGGTTAGTAATTCTTTAACTATCTGATTTCAATCAATAAGCAATGTAATAGATACAAGATGAAGTCAATGTTTTGTTAATTAGCCTATGAGAGATCATCAATTCATCAATATCTACCAAGATGACTAAGCCAATAGTATATTCAATCAATAAATTGTTTAGTAAATGCTTGACATCATCACTCAATTGCTTATATTACACCTTTGCTCCATCAAGATGAGATATTCACTATGACGTCAACCTTTATTTTGTTAGTAAATGTTAGTTAGGGTTTTAAATTTAGGGTTTTAAATAGTTGTTTTGTACACCAAAGGCTCAACGTTGGATATCTAACTAGTTCCTTAGGGTATATGGAGTCAAAGCAAGGGCACAAGGTCTCAGGAGAACAAAAAAAACTTAGAGACTGCAAGGTAGGGTTCTATGGTGCTGCAAAGGCAGGGCCCTAGAATCAAAACCCTAGGGGAAACAGGCTCACTCCAGTGTTGTTTAAGTGAGGCCTCGTGCTCTTTCCTCCTTCTCTAAATAAACTTGGCTAAACAACTAGCTCAAAGTATAAATTTAAGGGAAAAAGTGTTTCAAAGGCAAGGCCTTCAAACCCTAGAAGGTGAAACCCTGGGTGTAGTCAAACTAGGCCTAGGGCGTCTCCTCTTTTCAACCTATAGCTTCAATGCTAGCTCAGAAAAAGGAAGACAAGTGTAGCAACAGCTAGGCTATATCTTCTTTCTTCAATGGCCTAAAACTATTTCTTAACAAGGGGACATGTAGCAATGACCTACTTGTGTGCTTGCTACCTAGGGTTTTAAAATCAACAAATTTATAAGTAAATGCAAGAATACTAACCTACAACCATTCAATCAAGAAGTTTTGCAGGAAAAACGCTTACATATCATGAAGAAAAGCATGTGAAAACCCTAGTTGTAAACCTTCCTTGAAAGAAATGCCATAAATGCCAAGAGAAATCCTCCTTCAAAAGTTGCGCCTCATTTTGAAACACCAAAACTACCCAAGTAGGGTGCAAGAAATCAGATCTCACAAGAGAGTGAGTTGTGTTATGTCCAAATGAGGGAAAAACATCCTCAATATATATCATTCCATGACCTTTAATTTAAAAAATAGGTCATTAAAACAACCGACAAGGTTGACTACAAAAATTACACTGTTTTTACATTAAATGCTAAGTAAAAGACACAAAATGAGCAAAAGGTGGGACGTCAAGCCCCTCTGAGGGATCCGTTGGCCCTTTTTGGGCTAGTCCATCATCTAGAAGTCAGGCGTTATCCTTTCTAGGTATCCTCCAAGCTGCCAGACGTGCTAGTAACCTCATCAAACTGCCACACTCTCAAGGTAACATCCAGATCTATTGGGTGACGTCATGTCCATCATATGGAAAACGTTCCATCTGAAGTGGGTCATCCCCCCTAGGCTAGGTTCAGCCAAAGTGTCCTAGGTGGAACGTCCTTCTTTTATTCATGTGAAAAGGCTCATCATGTCACTGTCCTATCTCTTCCATCCCAACAACCATCTGATGGGCTCTTCATCCCCATGGAGGTCCGAGCTAATCATCTCCCCATGTGTATCGGTCCATTGGTACATGTTTGTCGAGCATGGTCCTGCACATAAAAAACTTCACCCTCCATGGGCTCATTAGTCCTCGGGATCATAGCAATGTCAATCATATTTCATCATCAATTTTATCAAATACATGCATAAGACCCCTAACATATCCTATAATAGCTCAAAGATATTACACTGATCTACTATACAAAGATGAAGAAAAGACAAGGTAACCTATTGGTCCAACACCCATAAGAAGACAAAAGTTTCCAAAAGACATCATTCAAGCCATGTAATATGAGGTGGTATGATCCAAGGATGTCCAAACACAGTGAAGACCAAGGGTAGGTATTATCCATGGGTGCCTTTGTAGGAGGCGAGTTGTGCCTGTCATGGATGCAGTTCTTTCCAATCCCTTTATTTGCCTTTAGTCTTTCTTTATTTATTACCTTTTGTTTCTTTTTTGCTTCAAGGTCTGACCAGAGGACACTGCCTTGGCATGGTGACCAGAGCTGACACTGTTACCCACAATTTTTTTCACAGAAATGATAAGGCTGGCTCATGATGAGACCCCCTTTCCCCTAGCCATGCAACCAAGGTTCATTGCCCTGGCGTGGTGACCAGATAATGGAAATGTCATACCGCTAGATACATATGAACATAATGGGCTGGCTTGTGATGAGACCTCCAATATTCTTGGCTAGGTCTTGCTTTATTATTTTTCTTTGGGTCCCTGTTATTTCTTATCGAGAGGCCCTTTATCGCCTTCTCGGGGATCCCTTGGTGAGGCATCTCTAGGTTTTATTTCCTATGGATTTTACCTTTTACCAACTGCTTTTACCTCCTGGGCCTTTAGCCCCTTCTTCCCACGGGACAAAGTGTAACCCCTCAAATAGGTCATCCAAATGCCTAGACTAGGGGAATGGGATGGATGGATGGGAAACAAGATGTAAAATGATAATATGGTGGGAGCGGACAATGGCTCTTCAAATCCCCCCTGGTAGCTAACCAAAACCTTCGGGTACAAGCTTTCTAGGGCACCTCATTAATTCCCCAAACAATGGTCAAGTGTGTTAGTGTAAGATCCAAGCAGTTGTCAAAAATGTAAGGAACCTGATGCAAACATCTGAAAGTTATAATGATCAAACATGACACATACCATGATACCTGGACCAATTACCTCATGGAGAAAGAGTCTTCTCTGATGCAAGTCCAAGCCGATGGTGATGGATGTTGTTGCTACTGACAGGACAAGTCTTGATGAAGAGGAAGAAGGATGGGCCCTCCAGGGCTATGCTCAAGTCAATCCTGCTCTCGGTACTCCATGTCTGGGACCTGTGGGCCTCGAGACATGATCTCCTAGCTATCCCTAGAAATCGGGGATAACATCTGGCTCCAACTTGGGGACATGTGCTCACTGTAGAGCACATGAGAACCTCAGCATCTCTGGCATAAACCTGCAGACCTGCTCACACTCGAAAAAGGATATCAGCAACAAAGGTGGGGTGGTATTGCCACCCCACAAAATATAATATATATACATATGAAATAAAGAAATCAAAATGCATGTGAGGAAACAAACTTGAAATGCAGATGGTATAATACACGGAAAATTCCTACCTATTTATACTTACCTGTGCAGTCATGTGTCTGGGTGGTAGTAATGCTTGATATGCAAGGCGTTTACCGATAATTTCAGAATTTCTCCTTCCATTGTCTCCATGTTGAAGGAATTTGTACCTGCAAAACTCTCGATCTTATAAGGTCCCCCCCATAGGCTGTCAAACTTTTTGTGCATGCCAGGATTTTCTTTCCTTTTATTCCACAGCAGGACAAGATCACCTTTGGAGAAACTTCTTTCCTTGGCTTTGTGATCAAAAGTGTTCTTTATCTTTTCTTGGTTTCTCGTCATTTGACCCAAAGCATTTCTTCGTGTTTCATCTAATTCTATAAGTTGATTTATTCTTCCTTGGATTGCCTCCGTATCTGTGTCGTATTGTTGAGGGAATCAGAGGATAGGAATTTGGAGGTTCAAAGGAATTTTTGCCTCAAGTCCATATACCAGCTCAAAAGGAGTTTTTCCTATGGAAATTTTCGTTGTTATTCGGTCTGCCCATACCGCATTTTTTATTTTACTATCCCATGACTTTTTATTTTCTCCGACAACCTTTTTTAGGATATTCATGAGGTTCTTGTTGGTTGACTCTGCTAACCCATTTCCTTGTGGGTAGTAGTTTGAGGAATGGGATAGGGTAATGCCATATTTGAAACAAAATTCTACCAGAGTGTAGGAACTGAAATCTTTGGCATTATCTATAGTGATCTTGGAAGGGATGCCAAACCTAGTTATGATCCGATCTTCCAGGAAATTCATGACAACATCTTCAATGGCCTTCTTGGTAGGAATTTATTCAACCCATCTAGTGAAATAATCTGTAGCTTTCAGGATCCACCAATAGCCATTACTAGAATTATCTTTGAATTCACCCATGAAATATAAACCCCATTGTTGAAAGGGTGCCTCTACTACTACCGGTTTCAATGGTTGTGCTGGAAGTTTCGGTTTGTCGGTGAAGTATTGGCAAGGTTGGCAAGATCGAACATGCTGAGAAGAATCTGAAAAGAGTGTTGGTCAATAATAACCGGCCCTCAAGATTTTATGGGTAGTAGTACGAGCGGAAAAGTGTCCACCACAATGCCCAGAATGCAACTCCCCCAATATCTTCTTTGCCCCATCCTTGTTTATGCATCGAAGTATAACGCCATCAGGATTCTTCCACCCAAGTCCATCCTCAGTCAAGCAATAATTCATAGCCTTTAATCTCAAAGCTCTTCTCTTGTAATCTACCAAATGATCAGGGCAATATAATTTCTTTAGATAATAAACTATGTCGGAATACCACTCATCATGTTCTAGTTCACTGATCATTACATTCACCTTCTCATTCTCACCCATTTGTATGTCCTCTTGATTTCTTTCTGTCAGCATTTGGGCCAAACCTTGTCCCTTTACTATCTTGGTGGATTTTATTTCTAAGTCATATTCCTGTATTTTGGAAACCCACTTTCCTTGAGTACCCATACGATCCTGTTGTGATAAAACATCCTTCACAGCCGGGTACGGGACATAAGCTTTGATCTTATTGTAACCGATGTAGTTCCTGAAATGTTTGAGGGATTTGACCAAGGCATAGGATTGCTTCTCTGTAATGGAGTAGTTCAATTCTGAGTCTCTTAGGAATTTTCTCATAAAGGCTATGGGATCTTCATAGTCGTCAGCATCCTTCTGCATCAAGACACCTGCAATAGTATCCTGAGATGCAAATGAGAAAATTATGAAATCTCGTGAAAAATCAGGACTAATCAGGACGGGGGCTTGGGATATGGAATTTTTGATATCTTTAAAAGATCTTTTAGTCTCATCTTCCCACCTAAAAGAAACATCATTTAATGGTTTTATCCTTTCAGCAAAATTAGGCACAAATCTGCGGATGAAGTTGATTTTTCCAAGGAAAGATTGCAGGGCTTTCTTGTTGACTAGAGGGTGGACAACCTTTATTGATTGGACTCTTACGGGATCAATGGATACCCCCCCTAGCAAGGCCACATGTCCCAACAATTTTCCTTCGTCAATCCAAAAAATAGACTTCTTAAGATTTAGTGAGATACCATACTTCCTACATCGTTCAAAAACAATCCTGAGGTGGGAGAGATGGTCCTTCCTATCCTTGGATACAACTGTGAGGTCATCCTGGTAAATTTCTATGATTTTTTGTATAAGGTCCCTGAAGGAAAAATCCATTTCTCTCTAAAAAGTAGCACCAACATTCATGAGGCCAAATGACATTCTCAAGTACATAAAAGTTCCCCAAGGCGTAGTGAATGCAGTCTTGAGTTGATCCTCCCTTTTGAGTAAAACTTGCTTGTATTCTGAGAACCCATCTAGCATAGACATCATCCCTTCCCCTGTGACGTGTTGAAGAAAATGTTCCATGTTTGGGAGGGGATAATTATCCTTTAAAGACAACTGGTTGAGGTTGCAGAAATCGACACACAGGTGGATATCAACATTTTTCTTTCG
Source organism: Picea engelmannii (assembly GCA_009831015.1). NCBI lineage: Eukaryota > Viridiplantae > Streptophyta > Pinopsida > Pinales > Pinaceae > Picea > Picea engelmannii. The sequence goes on from ML778332.1 coordinate 243,183, forward strand.
AACAACTACCAAGTTTGACATCCAAGAAGAATACCTGATTGGGGCTATGATACCAGTGTCAACCATCTTTTGGAGCTCCTTTTGTATCTGGCCTACCAACTTTAGGTTGATATGCCTTAGCTTTTGTCGGAATGTCTTGGCTCCTTCTACCAAGGGTATAGCATGTTGGATGACATCCCCTCTATAGGCCTTTAAGTCATCATAGTTCCAAGCAAAGGTGTCTCTGAACTCCCTAATGAGCTCTAGTATTTGCTTCCTCTCTTTCTCGGTGGTCCCCTTTCCTATCTTGACCATTCTTGGATCCATCTCGGTACCAATATTGAATTCCAAGGCTTCCTCAGCTTGCTTATTAGTTCTTTTTCCCTTGAAAACGTCATGCCTGTCAAAAAGGTTCTCTAGAGGAATACAACGCTTTGGTAAGGTATTGTTTTGTAGGTTGATGATTTCCAAGTCCATAGAATCATCTAGGAAAGCAACTTGTGTATCTGTGAATTCTTTGCTATTTTCCATAAATCTGATAATTTGATCGTCATCCTCGAACACCTGCCAATGCTCCATATTATCGAGGACAGAAGGTCTAAAAAGAACCTCCATTTTGCATAGGTTGTGAAGAGGTCCTTAGCATGGTTGCAAAGTGGAAGCTGAGACAGCCAGAGCATCAACTACATGGTTTTCTTCTCGAGGAACATCTTCAATTGATATCTTTTTAAAGGATTTTGAAAGGTTCTAAGCTACATCTCGATACTTTTTCAACTTCTCATTCTTAGTGGTAAATATCATTAAAACTTGCAACACAATGAGGTCTGAGTCACCTTTCACTTCCAGGATTGCAACACCTTTGTCGATTGCTAGATTAAGTCCCAGAATCAAAGCTTCATATTCAGCCACATTGTTGGTGCAATGGAATTCCAGCCTATATGAATGGTAGAAGACCTCACCTAATGGAGTTGTTAAAACTATTCCAGCGCCCAATCCAAAGCTTGAATGTGAGCCATCGAATTCCATGGTCTAGATTCCTTCTATTTCTTCGACTGTGTCCATATCCAACTTCCCTTCCTGAATGAACCAATCATTTAGACCACTATTGATGCATAAAAGTTGATCATCTACCTCATCGGGGGTTTCAACTGGTGATCCAACAAAGGGCTTGTTATCCCCGATATCTAGGGATAACTAGGAGATCATGTCTCGAGGCCTACATGGTCCTAGACATGGAGTACGAGAGAATATTGACTTGAGCATGGCCCTTGAGGGCCCATCTTTTCTTCTTCTCAGCCAGACTTGTCCTGCCAGCAGTACTAGCCTCCATCACTACCGGCTTGGGCTTGTATAAGAAAAGGCTCTTGCTCCATGAGGTAATTGGTCCAAGGTATCATGGTATGTGTCACATTTGATCATTATAACCTTCTTATGTATGCATTAGATCTCTTTCATTTCAGATGACTGCTTGGGTCTTACACTAATCTACTTGACCA